>JASJUZ010000161.1:0-299529 GCA_037159825.1 Tupiocoris notatus | reverse complement strand
AAACCAAAACATCAAGGAGCCAATCCAGTTCGCCATAATTGGCGAACTTGACATAAGTTATCAACATTTCAATTTTCTGATTATTAGAATATCCTATAGCTGACACTTGAACGTTCTTACAGTCTTTAATCATAACCGGTGTTGTGGATACGAAAATACAGGAGTCCAGCATGATTTCAACAAAATCTCAAGAATTGTTACATCGTTTCAAATTGTGTTTGGATATTATGTACTATGAAAAAGTATTTTCGAACCCTCCTACTCAATAGCACAGCAAATCACTTCAACGCATGCCACATGTTGCATTTAGAGACCGACCATGAGATGAGGCGTATGAAAGCAAATAAATAGCAACGTAGTAAACTTACCATAATAGAAGTTCGGACGAAGAATAAAAATAAACACTTGGCGCGAGGTGATACGAGACTGAGCACAGCGGACGTTCGTGCCAGGCGCGAGGAGATACGAGACTGAGGTGAAAGGCCGTACCAGCCGCGAGAGCTCTGCCTTGCCTAGCCTTGAGAAGGTGGGCGGGCCTTATGTCTCGTTCGGGACCGAATGTGAGCGGCAGTCTCAATAATTTTTTCTTAAATTATATTTTACCTTGTATAGTGTAATTATATTTACCTTTATTACCTATATTTTTCTCCTACTCTAACATGATTAAATTGATACCTACATGAACAATGAACTAACTAGTAGCTTTTTAATTTGTGAAATAATCAAAAGAAATTATGCCGATCTTCCAATAATTCAATATTGAGTAGTTCATTGATTTTTAAGCTAGAATAGCATTATTTTAAGGACAAAAATCATATTATGTGAATTGACCAGCTCTTGGAATGTTTGACTTGGATGGACAGTTCTACGCCCTCTCTCTTGCTCAACATGTTATCTTATCTGTTACTACTGTACCGTGATAATTTATTATTCATTCTCGAACTTTCGTTTGTCTTCCCGTTAACTATTTTGATTTTTGCTATATTTCGCTAATAAACTAATTAATATTAGTTTCGTGTTTTTCCCAGCGTCGTTTACTCTTACTCTTCTCAACAGGTTATGGTCATTTGCACGGCGCGCGCTAATGCGTAAATTGTTTTTTACGCGGGTGATTATTTTCGAAAGCCGGTTGCCCTTTGTTTACGTTCGATTTCCTTTTTTCGTTCGGCCGCGTGCGTGATAATTTCGCCTCGCCATAAATCAATCGTCAATAATTTACGACTAATTCGACGTTATTACCCGTTCTATTTGGTTCTATTGGGGGGGATTCTCGAAGATAAAGGACTCGTCTATGTCTTATCAGACGTGGAGCCCGCTCATCGCGTCAACTTCAGTTCCGCCGACGTTTCTGCTATAAATTTGATTATTCCATTGACCATTTTCTCGTTGTGGACACCATCGTTCGTGAGTTAGAGGATCTCGGATCGAAGTTTGATGAGTCAGATAAAATCTGCCACTTGTTGCTAACCCTTCCTCACGAATATGATACAGTCACAACTGAAATACCTAGTGTTTTGTCAAAGCAAGGTTGTTGGATGAGGAGATAAAGTGTGGTGTTAATTAAAAACTCATTGACAATGATATTGATTTATTTAAACATACATTGATTGTTTACCACATTTTCTATGTATAAAACTATTGGCACCCAATCGACCTAATATGCTGCCCTAACCAGTCCGAAGGGGTGAAAAATCTTTGCCGAATTAGTGAACCAATAGTGGAAAAAGGCACTAAGTTATTCTACCCCTCGACCCTATTGATTTAAGAAACCAGTTAAAATAATTTTCAACGGTTTATGTCCTTTTTCAGGCTTTGTTGAGGAAGAAGATACTTTTTCGGTTATGGAAACGGACGTCAAGATTGAGTCACAGGGTCTCACAGTCAATCTGAAGGTGAATTACAAGTATGTGGCGTATTCATTAATTTGCTTTACAAAACATTCCTCACTTCCATAAAATTACTCGAGTGATTATTATTATATAAAATTATCTAACAACTGGTCAACTCTTCAACATTGTGTATTGGTTTCAGGAGCGATTCGAGCCTACTACCTTCAGTTGTTCACATTACCTGTAGAGTACGGTCTCGGCAGAACATAGACGTGTTCATTTCATTCTCATCGAGCAATATAATTATTACGCTGTTATTTACACCAACCAAGATTTTTAAAAAAATATAGGTAAACTCTGTACATTGGGCAATAAAAATCCTCAAAAAATTAAACATGCTGTCTTATCCCTTTTCAACCTGCATGCAACTTAGAGTGGCCCCAAAAGTTAACAAGACCTTTCAGTTTCAGTCTACTGCACTCTGCTACTAGGAGTTAATTACTGTATTCATTGTTGTGGGTAAGAAAAAAAAAGTGAGACAATGGAAAATATGCATTACACATTTATTTTTGGCAATACATCAGAAAATACCCTTTTTCAGGACATTAATTTTTAAGAAGGTGATAAGTCGATTGAGAGGGGGTGAATATTATTTAGGTAAATATTTCGGCTCTGAATGGGCACCATCAACTGATAACTGGTCGATCAAACAGAATATTTATCATTCTTCTCCACTCTCATCCCCCATTGGTCGTTTTCGTTATTTCTTCATCTCTTCAGCCAGCACAGGTACAGCTTCTTTTATGCACGGGAAGGCTTCTCAAAATCCCAGCTCTGAAAAATGGCAAGTGGACAGCGGATGAATGACAAGGTTTATACTGCAAGAGTTGTTTCATTCTTCAAAATTCAAGGAAAGAACTGTAGGTAGGTAAGTATCAGGTACCTAAATAATGTACGACCTAACTGAAAAAAATGAAGTTGTTCATTTAATATAAATAAAACACTGTCAAATTGAAAATTTAGATAGGTGAACATGGACTGCTAGAACAAGCTACCAGCTATAAATGGAGCCCTCAGCTTCAGCTGATACGCTCGCTATCTTTCTACCTACTGCAAATATAAATTCCCTTTCACAAAAAAATTAAAATAAATAAACAAAAAAATTACCCAACATGCTTTCTAACTCAGCCAGTAGGATTTATTTGCTCCGAGCATTTTTCTGCAGAAGATTTCGAACGAGATCTAAAGGTGTATAATTAGGATGGGGTATCTTAACAAGATCAAAGAAGAGGACAATTAAAAAAAAGAAAAAGATTTTCTTCTGACAACAAAACCTCAAAGAAAATGGCAAAAATGATAAATTAATTGTAATTTATTTTTTAATAAAGTTTTTTGTTCTTCAAAAACGTTGTTTTTTTATTGCTACTGTGTTCTTTGATAAATTTGTTGAACTTAAGATTTTGATATGCTCCAAGAATATTATACAACATTCTAAAAATATTCTCCAACAGTTATGAACATAAAACAATAATGAACAAAAAAAAAAGTTGAATGAGTACATTCATGCTAAACTTTACTTTCTACGTACCTGTCATTTTTGCACCAATAGTAGCTAGCCTCAACTCCATTGATCACTAAGAAACTAGTATTGATGGCATGCTATTTTCAGAAGGAAAAGATATATATGGTTCACATGCCATTGGTGGCGAAACACTGGTTTTCTGGACAATTTTGCTCATCAACTTGCTCAATTTTGATGCTATTCAAATGGGATCTATATTATTATGTCGGTGGAAAATACATAAGAAACGACCAATCGTACATCTCAAAAATTCAGTTGATTTTTATCAGACTAGATATCCTAGAAAAAGTTTATTGAAAATAAATGTAGACACAAAAAGTAAAGGACATTGTTAAGCTGAGTCAAATAACACAAAATTTATTGGAATCTGATGTAAAAACGTCAATATCAATCATTTTTTCCCACTTTTTTTTCAACGGTGATTTATTTTTTTTAACTTCATCAGTGAAGAACGTTAGAAATGAGAAAATAGTGTCTCAAAAATAAAATATCTGAATCTTTACGATTAGGTACCTAAGTATTTTAAAAGTCAATTTTTAAATTATTTGAATTCTATCAGATTATTTTTGTATCATTTAATTCTAAGTATGGTTATAGATAAAAAAAAAATTTTATCGAGAAAAAATGATAATTAATAGTAAGTAATGAAATTCCGCTGCCAAAGGTTAGCTAAAAGCTATCTAACTAGTGTTTGTCTTTATACCAGTGACGTCATGCCGTGCGGGTTAGTATCGGATCGAGCCCACCTGTCACCTTGGGTCGGTGTATAAATTACAAGGCGGGCTCGAACATCAAGGGGCAGCTTCCTCTGACGTCACTGGTATAAACCTTCCTCAAAGCCTCATCAGACTTTCATCGCAACAACATTACTTCTCCGCTTTCCTTTCAATGTGAAGGTTTTGTGTACGCCAAGTTTTTTATTACAGTTTTAATAGAGAGTTTCATCAAGGGTTTTTAAAAATCATTGTTAATAAGAAATGGGAAAACCAGTTGTAGTGCGTGCGATTGCGGAATGCCGTGACACGATCTTTCTTTTCACCGGTAAGTTCACTATTTTAATTATTTATTGCCCGTAGATCCATTCTAAAATGCATAATTATTTAGTATCATGATTACCGTTATTAAATTTGAAGAATGTATTGGCTGTAATATTAATTGTGGAAAACTCTGAATTCTAAACATGCCTCGGCCAGTTTGTCAGCGCACTTGTTCTCTCAACTCTTGTGTTTTAAATATGTGTATTAATTAATTGCTATTTTGTCATATTTCCTACCGATAAATCCATTAGGAAGCAATGGATCGCTAAGTGCCGGAGAAAATGACGATTGGAATCCCAATACCAGTAGGATTTATTTTTTGCTTCGATCATTTTGCTGCAGAAAATTTCGAACGAGATCTAAAGGTGTATAATTAGGATGAGGTATCTTAACAAGATCAAAGAAGAACACAATTAAAAAACAAAAACGAAAAAGATTTTCTTCTGACAACAAAACCTCAAAGAAAATGGCAAAAATGATCAATTAATTGTAATTTATTTTTTAATAAAGTTTTTTGTTCTTAAAAAACGTTGTTTTTTAATTGCTACTGCGTTCTTTGATAAATTTGTTGAACTTAAGATTTTGATATGCTCCAAGAATATAATAATAATACAACATTCTAAAAATATTTTCCAACAGTTACGAACATAAAACAATAATGTACAAAAAAGTTGAATGAATGCATGCTAAACTTTACTTTCCATGTACCTGTCATTTTTGTACCAATATCAGCCTCAACACCATTGATCATTAAGAAACTAGTATTGATCGCATGCTATATTCACATGCCATTGGTGGCGAAACACTGGTTTTCTGGACAATTTTGCTCAACAACTTGCTCAATTTTGATGCTATTCAAATGGGATCTATTTGTCGGTATAAGAAAAACATACACAAGAAGAAAAAATACATAAGAAAAGAAATACATGAGAAACGACCCATCGTACATCTCAAAAATTCAAACAAAGTTTATTGAAAATAAATGTAGACACAAAAAGTAAAGGACATTGTTAGCTGAGTCAAATAACATAAAATTTATTGAAATCTGTTGTAAAAACGTCAATATCGATCATTTTTTATGGATTTTGATCTTCATCAAAAATGATCGATATGTGAATAATTGCGAAACGTGAATTGCGTGAAGTGCGCAAACTAAAGCAGTGTAAGTCTACAGACAATGAAAAATACAGCAAATAATAGTACAGTGGTTTATTATTCCTTTTTTTCAATAGTCATTTTAAGAATATCCATTTGTGATGATACTTATTCCGAACATTTGTGAAACAGATTGGTAGCTATGTGGGAAAACTCCGTAACAACTATTGTAATTTTAATCATTGCTATTATTCTTAATTTCGAAATGAAATGCTAATTTTTTCGCCTAACGGTACAGTTGAATAGGGTGTTTGACGACCATTCCAACGCGTATACAACAATTTTTATAGCTCCAAGAACTCTCAAGTAATTCCCTCATGCCAACTTTGTGAAAACCTCCCAAATTTTACACACAAACTGCGATAGCTCGAGAACCAATAAAGCTACCGACCCCGCGATGGTGTTATCCGATTCAGCGTCCAAAAATCTATAGAAATGGATATCAAACACACCTTTTTCTGAGAAACGTTGGGAAATACGAATATTCTCCCCCTCAAAAATACCCTGAAAATTGAGATAGCGATTTGGCGAAAGAATTGAGCCGTTGTCAGGCCACGATTGATTTTTTGTGAAATTTCAAAAATGTAACTATAATAGTTTCCTCCAAAAAGTGATGGCGGCGTACGGCAGACGGACAGGATTTTTTCTACTGGATATTCGGATCCTATATGCCTTGAAACGTAAATTGTAAAATGTTGAGGGGGTTAGTAAAATTTGGGAGATTTTCACAAATTGGGCATAAAGGTATAACTCGAGAATCGTTGGCGCTATGAAAATCGTAATCTTGTTGGAATGGTCGTCAAATGGTCTCTTCAACTATAAAGTTAGACGAAAAATGTACCTTTTAATTTAATGTTTGAGCAAGTTATGATAGTTTTCCCAAATCATTACCTATTGAATCGAAGGAATAATAAACCACTCATCGCATTTGCAAGGTTTTTGTAAAAGTTATTAGCTTGCAAAATCAAAAGTTGCTATTTTCGCAAAAATCACTTTTTCCAGCATTTCTCCGAATCTGGGGCTGTAACTACTGGATGGATTTTGTTTTAATTTGGGACCTACCAGGATAGTATCCCTCTCAAAAATAAGTTTAAAAAGTAATCCCATCGACTTACAGGGGCTGAACACCAGCCCTATCACACAATTTATACTGAACGCTGACTTCTTTCACCAAATATTTAGCTGCATGTATCCCAGAAATTTTATTCCCCAATCATGAATCAGTTTATCACTCCACAAACAAAAAATTGCCACCATCCTCACGTATTTGATGATTAGGTCGATAAACCGACTGTCCTGTTTATACTGCTCCACTTCCTTGAATTGCATGATGGTATCTTCAAGAAGCGGTATCAGATTCACTTCTTTGCCATGTTTTGGGCAACTCTGTTCAATCCAATCGACATAGTCATGCCGCGGCGGTAGGGGGTCATTTCCATCATATGTCATATTTTTCATGCTCCCTGAAAAATATCATCAACTCAAATCACACAGATTGAAATTAATTAGAAACAAGAAAAATTAAAAACAGCTATAATATACAAACTCTCGCTCTTTTTGGAGTTTCGAACGAAGTTCAACATCACTCAGGGCACGAAGTGCTAATCCAAGTTTGCTTGCTCTCGTCCCTGCTCCAGGGGTTGGATGTTCTCCTTACAAAGTTCCAACGTATCAGGAGCCATCCTTAACCACTCTGAAACAACACGTTGTTAAACAACGTTCACTACGCACAATCATGCTCGACTGATTTATTTATTACCAAACTTTTGATTCCACACATAAATGCATGATCATATTTATGTGACTCCAACTAGTAACTGTGTTGAAGTGTACATAGATAACACAGAACATACATGATCTAGTCAGTAACAGAAGATATAACCAAAATTATAAAATCAAGAAACTAATACGAAGGCCGCAACGTTAGTACACTACAACTGTTTTGAAAAAAAGAAAGAAAAGTAGAAAAACCTACGAATTAGGTTAATAATGCAGAAGTGCAGTATCTGAGCCTAACAATACAAGCCAAGTAGGTATCATAAAATGAGGTCATTTTCATAGCAATGACACCCAAAAATTTATGACCGTCCCTGAAGGGGGAATCAAGTCATTTACACATCGCTACAAACATTAAAGAACTTCAAGCATTCAAATATACTGATTTTTCCAATGATGGTTAAAAATTAATTTTAATACGGGAGCAATCGATGTTTTTAGGGACCTATGTTTGGGACTGCATAATTTCTAAACGAAAACTGTTTTTCCTTAGTTTGAAGACTAAAATTGTTCAAATTTAAGTCTAGTTTACGTGATATAAGTTTGGTATTGATTGAACCAAGCGTAGATACTTTTTAGGCCGTAATTCTAAAAAAATTGTTTCGAAATCACGTTTTTTGAACTATTTATGCTTGTAGAAAAAAAAACTACGTTAGTCATAGAATTTTCATTAACAGGTTTGAATTCAGCATTACTTTTTCAACAAAATACATGGTTTTGAGGGCCAAATCCTGTCATTATAATGCACAAACGTTGGGTGAATTTCTGAAATTTTGTTCGGATCCTCTCATTCAGTGTAACTGCGGATAGGCTCGAGAAAATCATAACTCTATTATCATTTGAGAAATACAGAACAAGTAAATTGGAGCATTTCAGTAATCAAAAATGGTGTACTAAATTATTTGAGTTTTGTAAGGTGGATCAATGGGATCAAAGCATCCGGTATGTAGACCAAGAGTCTCAAATCAGTGGATAGATTATTCCATTAATTTCTAACGTTCAAACTCACTCTCAATCAACATAATAACATTGAAAGTAGTTAGGTAATCATTATAGTTTAGATCTTCAGTGTCCAACAGATTTATGAATTTTGTTTGGTCTGTTGGTAGTAAGTGACAAAACCACAATGAAGAAAGCTTGGGCAAATTTTGTGAAGAGAGCTGTCCATAATTGTATGACACTAAAAAAAGAAAAAAAAAGTTTAAGAAAATAATAAAACCAACTTTGAAAATTATCTGCCTATAATACAAACTCTGAAAAGGAAAAAAATAACAAAAATGTCGCAACTTCGCGGCAACTACCTGCATGTTATTTCTTGAACATTTAACGCTAAATTCAAATCTTTCAACGAAAATTCTATGACTAACGTAGTTTTTTTTCTACAACCATATATATTCCAAAAACGTGATTTTGAAACAAATTTTTAAGAAATACGGCCTTAGAAGTATTATTTACTTTTAGTCCAATCAATACCAAACTTTGATTACGTAAACTAGTCTTAAATGTGAACAATTTAGGTTTACAAACTATGAAAAAACAGTTTTCGTTTAGAAGTTATGAGGTCTCATACATAGGTCTATAAAAACATCGATTGCTCCCTCATTATGCCACCTAAAATTGATTTTTTACCATCGTTGGAAAGCTCTTGCTAAGTACTTCCAAGTGCAATAGTGTTCATATTTTTTTCTCGACGTGGCTGGGTACTAGAAAAACCTCAAAAAAGTGAAACCACTCATCGCATTTGCAAGGTTTTTGTAAAAGTTATTAGCTTGCAAAATCAAAAGTTGCTATTTTCGCAAAAATCACTTTTTCCAGCATTTCTCCGAATCTGGGGCTGTAACTACTGGATGGATTTTGTTTTAATTTGGGACCTACCAGGATAGTATCCCTCTCAAAAATAAGTTTAAAAAGTAATCCCATCGACTTACAGGGGCTGAACACCAGCCCTATCACACAATTTATACTGAACGCTGACTTCTTTCACCAAATATTTAGCTGCATGTATCCCAGAAATTTTATTCCCCAATCATGAATCAGTTTATCACTCCACAAACAAAAAATTGCCACCACCCTCACGTATTTGATGATTAGGTCGATAAACCGACTGTCCTGTTTATACTGCTCCACTTCCTTGAATTGCATGATGGTATCTTCAAGAAGCGGTATCAGATTCACTTCTTTGCCATGTTTTGGGCAACTCTGTTCAATCCAATCGACATAGTCATGCCGCGGCGGTAGGGGGTCATTTCCATCATATGTCATATTTTTCATGCTCCCTGAAAAATATCATCAACTCAAATCACACAGATTGAAATTAATTAGAAACAAGAAAAATTAAAAACAGCTATAATATACAAACTCTCGCTCTTTTTGGAGTTTCGCCCGAAGTTCAACATCACTCAGGGCACGAAGTGCTAATCCAAGTTTGCTTGCTCTCGTCCCTGCTCCAGGGGTTGGATGTTCTCCTTACAAAGTTCCAACGTATCAGGAGCCATCCTTAACCACTCTGAAACAACACGTTGTTAAACAACGTTCACTACGCACAATCATGCTCGACTGATTTATTTATTACCAAACTTTTGATTCCACACATAATTGCATGATCATATTTATGTGACTCCAACTAGTAACTGTGTTGAAGTGTACATAGATAACACAGAACATACATGATCTAGTCAGTAACAGAAGATATAACCAAAATTATAAAATCAAGAAACTAATACGAAGGCCGCAACGTTAGTACACTACAACTGTTTTGAAAAAAGAAAGAAAAGTAGAAAAACCTACGAATTAGGTTAATAATGCAGAAGTGCAGTATCTGAGCCTAACAATACAAGCCAAGTATCATAAAATGAGGTCATTTTCATAGCAATGACACTCAAAAATTTATGACCGTCCCTGAAGGGGGAATCAAGTAATTTACACATCGCTACAAACATTAAAGAACTTCAAGCATTCAAATATACTGATTTTTCCAATGATGGTTAAAAATCAATTTTAATACGGGAGCAATCGATGTTTTTAGGGACCTATGTTTGGGACTGCATAATTTCTAAACGAAAACTGTTTTTCCTTAGTTTGAAGACTAAAATTGTTCAAATTTAAGTCTAGTTACGTGATATAAGTTTGGTATTGATTGAACCAAGCGTAGATAATTTCGGTGGAAACGTCAAAATTGTTCGGAATAATTACTATCACAAATGGATAGTCTTTCTAAATCAATATTGAAGCGAAGGAATAATTAACCAGTGTACAATCATTTGCAGCGTTTTTATTGGATATTCGGATTCTACATGCCTTGAAACGTAAAACATCAAATTTTGAGGAAGGGTTATAAAAATTTTTTTCTTGGGCGATTACAATGGTTTATTATTGAATATTAAACCAAAACATCAAGGAGCCAATCCAGTTCGCCATAATTGGCGAACTTGACATAAGTTATCAACATTTCAATTTTCTGATTATTAGAATATCCTATAGCTGACACTTGAACGTTCTTACAGTCTTTAATCATAACCGGTGTTGTGGATACGAAAATACAGGAGTCCAGCATGATTTCAACAAAATCTCAAGAATTGTTACATCGTTTCAAATTGTGTTTGGATATTATGTACTATGAAAAAGTATTTTCGAACCCTCCTACTCAATAGCACAGCAAATCACTTCAACGCATGCCACATGTTGCATTTAGAGACCGACCATGAGATGAGGCGTATGAAAGCAAATAAATAGCAACGTAGTAAACTTACCATAATAGAAGTTCGGACGAAGAAGAAAAATAAACACTTGGCGCGAGGTGATACGAGACTGAGCACAGCGGACGTTCGTGCCAGGCGCGAGGAGATACGAGACTGAGGTGAAAGGCCGTACCAGCCGCGAGAGCTCTGCCTTGCCTAGCCTTGAGAAGGTGGGCGGGCCTTATGTCTCGTTCGGGACCGAATGTGAGCGGCAGTCTCAATAATGTTTTCTTAAATTATATTTTACCTTGTATAGTGTAATTATATATTTACCTTTATTACCTATATTTTTCTCCTACTCTAACATGATTAAATTGATACCTACATGAACAATGAACTAACTAGTAGCTTTTTAATTTGTGAAATAATCAAAAGAAATTATGCCGATCTTCCAATAATTCAATATTGAGTAGTTCATTGATTTTTAAGCTAGAATAGCATTATTTTAAGGACAAAAATCATATTATGTGAATTGACCAGCTCTTGGAATGTTTGACTTGGATGGACAGTTCTACGCCCTCTCTCTTGCTCAACATGTTATCTTATCTGTTACTACTGTACCGTGATAATTTATTATTCATTCTCGAACTTTCGTTTGTCTTCCCGTTAACTATTTTGATTTTTGCTATATTTCGCTAATAAACTAATTAATATTAGTTTCGTGTTTTTCCCAGCGTCGTTTACTCTTACTCTTCTCAACAGGTTATGGTCATTTGCACGGCGCGCGCTAATGCGTAAATTGTTTTTTACGCGGGTGATTATTTTCGAAAGCCGGTTGCCCTTTGTTTACGTTCGATTTCCTTTTTTCGTTCGGCCGCGTGCGTGATAATTTCGCCTCGCCATAAATCAATCGTCAATAATTTACGACTAATTCGACGTTATTACCCGTTCTATTTGGTTCTATTGGGGGGGATTCTCGAAGATAAAGGACTCGTCTATGTCTTATCAGACGTGGAGCCCGCTCATCGCGTCAACTTCAGTTCCGCCGACGTTTCTGCTATAAATTTGATTATTCCATTGACCATTTTCTCGTTGTGGACACCATCGTTCGTGAGTTAGAGGATCTCGGATCGAAGTTTGATGAGTCAGATAAAATCTGCCACTTGTTGCTAACCCTTCCTCACGAATATGATACAGTCACAACTGAAATACCTAGTGTTTTGTCAAAGCAAGGTTGTTGGATGAGGAGATAAAGTGTGGTGTTAATTAAAAACTCATTGACAATGATATTGATTTATTTAAACATACATTGATTGTTTACCACATTTTCTATGTATAAAACTATTGGCACCCAATCGACCTAATATGCTGCCCTAACCAGTCCGAAGGGGTGAAAAATCTTTGCCGAATTAGTGAACCAATAGTGGAAAAAGGCACTAAGTTATTCTACCCCTCGACCCTATTGATTTAAGAAACCAGTTAAAATAATTTTCAACGGTTTATGTCCTTTTTCAGGCTTTGTTGAGGAAGAAGATACTTTTTCGGTTATGGAAACGGACGTCAAGATTGAGTCACAGGGTCTCACAGTCAATCTGAAGGTGAATTACAAGTATGTGGCGTATTCATTAATTTGCTTTACAAAACATTCCTCACTTCCATAAAATTACTCGAGTGATTATTATTATATAAAATTATCTAACAACTGGTCAACTCTTCAACATTGTGTATTGGTTTCAGGAGCGATTCGAGCCTACTACCTTCAGTTGTTCACATTACCTGTAGAGTACGGTCTCGGCAGAACATAGACGTGTTCATTTCATTCTCATCGAGCAATATAATTATTACGCTGTTATTTACACCAACCAAGATTTTTAAAAAAATATAGGTAAACTCTGTACATTGGGCAATAAAAATCCTCAAAAAATTAAACATGCTGTCTTATCCCTTTTCAACCTGCATGCAACTTAGAGTGGCCCCAAAAGTTAACAAGACCTTTCAGTTTCAGTCTACTGCACTCTGCTACTAGGAGTTAATTACTGTATTCATTGTTGTGGGTAAGAAAAAAAAAGTGAGACAATGGAAAATATGCATTACACATTTATTTTTGGCAATACATCAGAAAATACCCTTTTTCAGGACATTAATTTTTAAGAAGGTGATAAGTCGATTGAGAGGGGGTGAATATTATTTAGGTAAATATTTCGGCTCTGAATGGGCACCATCAACTGATAACTGGTCGATCAAACAGAATATTTATCATTCTTCTCCACTCTCATCCCCCATTGGTCGTTTTCGTTATTTCTTCATCTCTTCAGCCAGCACAGGTACAGCTTCTTTTATGCACGGGAAGGCTTCTCAAAATCCCAGCTCTGAAAAATGGCAAGTGGACAGCGGATGAATGACAAGGTTTATACTGCAAGAGTTGTTTCATTCTTCAAAATTCAAGGAAAGAACTGTAGGTAGGTAAGTATCAGGTACCTAAATAATGTACGACCTAACTGAAAAAAATGAAGTTGTTCATTTAATATAAATAAAACACTGTCAAATTGAAAATTTAGATAGGTGAACATGGACTGCTAGAACAAGCTACCAGCTATAAATGGAGCCCTCAGCTTCAGCTGATACGCTCGCTATCTTTCTACCTACTGCAAATATAAATTCCCTTTCACAAAAAAATTAAAATAAATAAACAAAAAAATTACCCAACATGCTTTCTAACTCAGCCAGTAGGATTTATTTGCTCCGAGCATTTTTCTGCAGAAGATTTCGAACGAGATCTAAAGGTGTATAATTAGGATGGGGTATCTTAACAAGATCAAAGAAGAGGACAATTAAAAAAAAGAAAAAGATTTTCTTCTGACAACAAAACCTCAAAGAAAATGGCAAAAATGATAAATTAATTGTAATTTATTTTTTAATAAAGTTTTTTGTTCTTCAAAAACGTTGTTTTTTTATTGCTACTGTGTTCTTTGATAAATTTGTTGAACTTAAGATTTTGATATGCTCCAAGAATATTATACAACATTCTAAAAATATTCTCCAACAGTTATGAACATAAAACAATAATGAACAAAAAAAAAAGTTGAATGAGTACATTCATGCTAAACTTTACTTTCTACGTACCTGTCATTTTTGCACCAATAGTAGCTAGCCTCAACTCCATTGATCACTAAGAAACTAGTATTGATGGCATGCTATTTTCAGAAGGAAAAGATATATATGGTTCACATGCCATTGGTGGCGAAACACTGGTTTTCTGGACAATTTTGCTCATCAACTTGCTCAATTTTGATGCTATTCAAATGGGATCTATATTATTATGTCGGTGGAAAATACATAAGAAACGACCAATCGTACATCTCAAAAATTCAGTTGATTTTTATCAGACTAGATATCCTAGAAAAAGTTTATTGAAAATAAATGTAGACACAAAAAGTAAAGGACATTGTTAAGCTGAGTCAAATAACACAAAATTTATTGGAATCGGATGTAAAAACGTCAATATCAATCATTTTTTCCCACTTTTTTTTCAACGGTGATTTATTTTTTTTAACTTCATCAGTGAAGAACGTTAGAAATGAGAAAATAGTGTCTCAAAAATAAAATATCTGAATCTTTACGATTAGGTACCTAAGTATTTTAAAAGTCAATTTTTAAATTATTTGAATTCTATCAGATTATTTTTGTATCATTTAATTCTAAGTATGGTTATAGATAAAAAAAAAATTTTATCGAGAAAAAATGATAATTAATAGTAAGTAATGAAATTCCGCTGCCAAAGGTTAGCTAAAAGCTATCTAACTAGTGTTTGTCTTTATACCAGTGACGTCATGCCGTGCGGGTTAGTATCGGATCGAGCCCACCTGTCACCTTGGGTCGGTGTATAAATTACAAGGCGGGCTCGAACATCAAGGGGCAGCTTCCTCTGACGTCACTGGTATAAACCTTCCTCAAAGCCTCATCAGACTTTCATCGCAACAACATTACTTCTCCGCTTTCCTTTCAATGTGAAGGTTTTGTGTACGCCAAGTTTTTTATTACAGTTTTAATAGAGAGTTTCATCAAGGGTTTTTAAAAATCATTGTTAATAAGAAATGGGAAAACCAGTTGTAGTGCGTGCGATTGCGGAATGCCGTGACACGATCTTTCTTTTCACCGGTAAGTTCACTATTTTAATTATTTATTGCCCGTAGATCCATTCTAAAATGCATAATTATTTAGTATCATGATTACCGTTATTAAATTTGAAGAATGTATTGGCTGTAATATTAATTGTGGAAAACTCTGAATTCTAAACATGCCTCGGCCAGTTTGTCAGCGCACTTGTTCTCTCAACTCTTGTGTTTTAAATATGTGTATTAATTAATTGCTATTTTGTCATATTTCCTACCGATAAATCCATTAGGAAGCAATGGATCGCTAAGTGCCGGAGAAAATGACGATTGGAATCCCAATACCAGTAGGATTTATTTTTTGCTTCGATCATTTTGCTGCAGAAAATTTCGAACGAGATCTAAAGGTGTATAATTAGGATGAGGTATCTTAACAAGATCAAAGAAGAACACAATTAAAAAACAAAAACGAAAAAGATTTTCTTCTGACAACAAAACCTCAAAGAAAATGGCAAAAATGATCAATTAATTGTAATTTATTTTTTAATAAAGTTTTTTGTTCTTAAAAAACGTTGTTTTTTAATTGCTACTGCGTTCTTTGATAAATTTGTTGAACTTAAGATTTTGATATGCTCCAAGAATATAATAATAATACAACATTCTAAAAATATTTTCCAACAGTTACGAACATAAAACAATAATGTACAAAAAAGTTGAATGAATGCATGCTAAACTTTACTTTCCATGTACCTGTCATTTTTGTACCAATATCAGCCTCAACACCATTGATCATTAAGAAACTAGTATTGATCGCATGCTATATTCACATGCCATTGGTGGCGAAACACTGGTTTTCTGGACAATTTTGCTCAACAACTTGCTCAATTTTGATGCTATTCAAATGGGATCTATTTGTCGGTATAAGAAAAACATACACAAGAAGAAAAAATACATAAGAAAAGAAATACATGAGAAACGACCCATCGTACATCTCAAAAATTCAAACAAAGTTTATTGAAAATAAATGTAGACACAAAAAGTAAAGGACATTGTTAGCTGAGTCAAATAACATAAAATTTATTGAAATCTGTTGTAAAAACGTCAATATCGATCATTTTTTATGGATTTTGATCTTCATCAAAAATGATCGATATGTGAATAATTGCGAAACGTGAATTGCGTGAAGTGCGCAAACTAAAGCAGTGTAAGTCTACAGACAATGAAAAATACAGCAAATAATAGTACAGTGGTTTATTATTCCTTTTTTTCAATAGTCATTTTAAGAATATCCATTTGTGATGATACTTATTCCGAACATTTGTGAAACAGATTGGTAGCTATGTGGGAAAACTCCGTAACAACTATTGTAATTTTAATCATTGCTATTATTCTTAATTTCGAAATGAAATGCTAATTTTTTCGCCTAACGGTACAGTTGAATAGGGTGTTTGACGACCATTCCAACGCGTATACAACAATTTTTATAGCTCCAAGAACTCTCAAGTAATTCCCTCATGCCAACTTTGTGAAAACCTCCCAAATTTTACACACAAACTGCGATAGCTCGAGAACCAATAAAGCTACCGACCCCGCGATGGTGTTATCCGATTCAGCGTCCAAAAATCTATAGAAATGGATATCAAACACACCTTTTTCTGAGAAACGTTGGGAAATACGAATATTCTCCCCCTCAAAAATACCCTGAAAATTGAGATAGCGATTTGGCGAAAGAATTGAGCCGTTGTCAGGCCACGATTGATTTTTTGTGAAATTTCAAAAATGTAACTATAATAGTTTCCTCCAAAAAGTGATGGCGGCGTACGGCAGACGGACAGGATTTTTTCTACTGGATATTCGGATCCTATATGCCTTGAAACGTAAATTGTAAAATGTTGAGGGGGTTAGTAAAATTTGGGAGATTTTCACAAATTGGGCATAAAGGTATAACTCGAGAATCGTTGGCGCTATGAAAATCGTAATCTTGTTGGAATGGTCGTCAAATGGTCTCTTCAACTATAAAGTTAGACGAAAAATGTACCTTTTAATTTAATGTTTGAGCAAGTTATGATAGTTTTCCCAAATCATTACCTATTGAATCGAAGGAATAATAAACCACTCATCGCATTTGCAAGGTTTTTGTAAAAGTTATTAGCTTGCAAAATCAAAAGTTGCTATTTTCGCAAAAATCACTTTTTCCAGCATTTCTCCGAATCTGGGGCTGTAACTACTGGATGGATTTTGTTTTAATTTGGGACCTACCAGGATAGTATCCCTCTCAAAAATAAGTTTAAAAAGTAATCCCATCGACTTACAGGGGCTGAACACCAGCCCTATCACACAATTTATACTGAACGCTGACTTCTTTCACCAAATATTTAGCTGCATGTATCCCAGAAATTTTATTCCCCAATCATGAATCAGTTTATCACTCCACAAACAAAAAATTGCCACCATCCTCACGTATTTGATGATTAGGTCGATAAACCGACTGTCCTGTTTATACTGCTCCACTTCCTTGAATTGCATGATGGTATCTTCAAGAAGCGGTATCAGATTCACTTCTTTGCCATGTTTTGGGCAACTCTGTTCAATCCAATCGACATAGTCATGCCGCGGCGGTAGGGGGTCATTTCCATCATATGTCATATTTTTCATGCTCCCTGAAAAATATCATCAACTCAAATCACACAGATTGAAATTAATTAGTAACAAGAAAAATTAAAAACAGCTATAATATACAAACTCTCGCTCTTTTTGGAGTTTCGCCCGAAGTTCAACATCACTCAGGGCACGAAGTGCTAATCCAAGTTTGCTTGCTCTCGTCCCTGCTCCAGGGGTTGGATGTTCTCCTTACAAAGTTCCAACGTATCAGGAGCCATCCTTAACCACTCTGAAACAACACGTTGTTAAACAACGTTCACTACGCACAATCATGCTCGACTGATTTATTTATTACCAAACTTTTGATTCCACACATAAATGCATGATCATATTTATGTGACTCCAACTAGTAACTGTGTTGAAGTGTACATAGATAACACAGAACATACATGATCTAGTCAGTAACAGATATAACCAAAATTATAAAATCAAGAAACTAATACGAAGGCCGCAACGTTAGTACACTACAACTGTTTTGAAAAAAAGAAAGAAAAGTAGAAAAACCTACGAATTAGGTTAATAATGCAGAAGTGCAGTATCTGAGCCTAACAATACAAGCCAAGTAGGTATCATAAAATGAGGTCATTTTCATAGCAATGACACCCAAAAATTTATGACCGTCCCTGAAGGGGGAATCAAGTAATTTACACATCGCTACAAACATTAAAGAACTTCAAGCATTCAAATATACTGATTTTTCCAATGATGGTTAAAAATCAATTTTAATACGGGAGCAATCGATGTTTTTAGGGACCTATGTTTGGGACTGCATAATTTCTAAACGAAAACTGTTTTTCCTTAGTTTGAAGACTAAAATTGTTCAAATTTAAGTCTAGTTTACGTGATATAAGTTTGGTATTGATTGAACCAAGCGTAGATACTTTTTAGGCCGTAATTCTAAAAAAATTGTTTCGAAATCACGTTTTTTGAACTATTTATGCTTGTAGAAAAAAAAACTACGTTAGTCATAGAATTTTCGTTAACAGGTTTGAATTCAGCATTACTTTTTCAACAAAATACATGGTTTTGAGGGCCAAATTATAAAAATTTTTTTCTTGGGCGATTACAATGGTTTATTATTGAATATTAAACCAAAACATCAAGGAGCCAATCCAGTTCGCCATAATTGGCGAACTTGACATAAGTTATCAACATTTTAATTTTCTGATTATTAGAATATCCTATAGCTGACACTTGAACGTTCTTACAGTCTTTAATCATAACCGGTGTTGTGGATACGAAAATACAGGAGTCCAGCATGATTTCAACAAAATCTCAAGAATTGTTACATCGTTTCAAATTGTGTTTGGATATTAGGTATGTACTATGAAAAAGTATTTTCGAACCCTCCTACTCAATAGCACAGCAAATCACTTCAACGCATGCCACATGTTGCATTTAGAGACCGACCATGAGATGAGGCGTATGAAAGCAAATAAATAGCAACGTAGTAAACTTACCATAATAGAAGTTCGGACGAAGAAGAAAAATAAACACTTGGCGCGAGGTGATACGAGACTGAGCACAGCGGACGTTCGTGCCAGGCGCGAGGAGATACGAGACTGAGGTGAAAGGCCGTACCAGCCGCGAGAGCTCTGCCTTGCCTAGCCTTGAGAAGGTGGGCGGGCCTTTTGTCTCGTTCGGGACCGAATGTGAGCGGCAGTCTCAATAATTTTTTCTTAAATTATATTTTACCTTGTATAGTGTAATTATATTTACCTTTATTACCTATATTTTTCTCCCACTCTAACATGATTAAATTGATACCAACATGAACAATGAACTAACTAGTAGCTTTTTAATTTGTGAAATAATCAAAAGAAATTATGCCGATCTTCCAATAATTCAATATTGAGTAGTTCATTGATTTTTAAGCTAGAAGAGCATTATTTTAAGGACAAAAATCATATTATGCGAATTGACCAGCTCTTGGAATGTTTGACTTGGATGGACAGTTCTACGCCCTCTCTCTTGCTCAACATGTTATCTTATCTGTTACTACTGTACTGTGATAATTTATTATTCATTCTCGAACTTTCGTTTGTCTTCCCGTTAACTATTTTGATTTTTGCTATATTTCGCTAATAAACTAATTAATATTAGTTTCGTGTTTTTCCCAGCGTCGTTTACTCTTACTCTTCTCAACAGGTTATGGTCATTTGCACGGCGCGCGCTAATGCGTAAATTGTTTTTTACGCGGGTGATTATTTTCGAAAGCCGGTTGCCCTTTGTTTACGTTCGATTTCCTTTTTTCGTTCGGCCGCGTGCGTGATAATTTCGCCTCGCCATAAATCAATCGTCAATAATTTACGACTAATTCGACGTTATTACCCGTTCTATTTGGTTCTATTGGGGGGATTCTCGAAGATAAAGGACTCGTCTATGTCTTATCAGACGTGGAGCCCGCTCATCGCGTCAACTTCAGTTCCGCCGACGTTTCTGCTATAAATTTGATTATTCCATTGACCATTTTCTCGTTGTGGACACCATCGTTCGTGAGTTAGAGGATCTCGGATCGAAGTTTGATGAGTCAGATAAAATCTGCCACTTGTTGCTAACCCTTCCTCACGAATATGATACAGTCACAACTGAAATACCTAGTGTTTTGTCAAAGCAAGGTTGTTGGATGAGGAGATAAAGTGTGGTGTTAATTAAAAACTCATTGACAATGATATTGATTTATTTAAACATACATTGATTGTTTACCACATTTTCTATGTATAAAACTATTGGCACCCAATCGACCTAATATGCTGCCCTAACCAGTCCGAAGGGGTGAAAAATCTTTGCCGAATTAGTGAACCAATAGTGGAAAAAGGCACTAAGTTATTCTACCCTCGACCCTATTGATTTAAGAAACCAGTTAAAATAATTTTCAACGGTTTATGTCCTTTTTCAGGCTTTGTTGAGGAAGAAGATACTTTTTCGGTTATGGAAACGGACGTCAAGATTGAGTCACAGGGTCTCACAGTCAATCTGAAGGTGAATTACAAGTATTTGGCGTATTCATTAATTTGCTTTACAAAACATTCCTCACTTCCATAAAATTACTCGAGTGATTATTATTATATAAAATTATCTAACAACTGGTCAACTCTTCAACATTGTGTATTGGTTTCAGGAGCGATTCGAGCCTACTACCTTCAGTTGTTCACATTACCTGTAGAGTACGGTCTCGGCAGAACATAGACGTGTTCATTTCATTCTCATCGAGCAATATAATTATTACGCTGTTATTTACACCAACCAAGATTTTTAAAAAAATATAGGTAAACTCTGTACATTGGGCAATAAAAATCCTCAAAAAATTAAACATGCTGTCTTATCCCTTTTCAACCTGCATGCAACTTAGAGTGGCCCCAAAAGTTAACAAGACCTTTCAGTTTCAGTCTACTGCACTCTGCTACTAGGAGTTAATTACTGTATTCATTGTTGTGGGTAAGAAAAAAAAGTGAGACAATGGAAAATATGCATTACACATTTATTTTTGGCAATACATCAGAAAATACCCTTTTTCAGGACATTAATTTTTAAGAAGGTGATAAGTCGATTGAGAGGGGGTGAATATTATTTAGGTAAATATTTCGGCTCTGAATGGGCACCATCAACTGATAACTGGTCGATCAAACAGAATATTTATCATTCTTCTCCACTCTCATCCCCCATTAGTCGTTTTCGTTATTTCTTCATCTCTTCAGCCAGCAGAGGTACAGCTTCTTTTATGCACGGGAAGGCTTCTCAAAATCCCAGCTCTGAAAAATGGCAAGTGGACAGCGGATGAATGACAAGGTTTATACTGCAAGAGTTGTATCATTCTTCAAAATTCAAGGAAAGAACTGTAGGTAGGTAAGTATCAGGTACCTAAATAATGTACGACCTAACTGAAAAAAATGAAGTTGTTCATTTAATATAAATAAAACACTGTCAAATTGAAAATTTAGATAGGTGAACATGGACTGCTAGAACAAGCTACCAGCTATAAATGGAGCCCTCAGCTTCAGCTGATACGCTCGCTATCTTTCTACCTACTGCAACAATAAATTCCCTTTCACAGAAAAAAATTAAAATAAATAAACAAAAAAATTACCCAACATGCTTTCTAACTCAGCCAGTAGGATTTATTTGCTCCGAGCATTTTTCTGCAGAAGATTTCGAACGAGATCTAAAGGTGTATAATTAGGATGAGGTATCTTAACAAGATCAAAGAAGAGGACAATATTAAAACACAAAAACGAAAAAGATTTTCTTCTGACAACAAAACCTCAAAGAAAATGGCAAAAATGATAAATTAATTGTAATTTATTTTTTAATAAAGTTTTTTGTTCTTCAAAAACGTTGTTTTTTTATTGCTACTGTGTTCTTTGATAAATTTGTTGAACTTAAGATTTTGATATGCTCCAAGAATATTATACAACATTCTAAAAATATTCTCCAACAGTTATGAACATAAAACAATAATGAACAAAAAAAAAGTTGAATGAGTACATTCATGCTAAACTTTACTTTCTATATACCTGTCATTTTTGCACCAATAGTAGCTAGCCTCAACTCCATTGATCACTAAGAATCTAGTATTGATCGCATGCTATTTTCAGAAGGAAAAGATATATAATATGGTTCACATGCCATTGGTGGCGAAACACTGGTTTTCTGGACAATAAATTTTGCTCCTCAACTTGCTCAATTTTGATGCTATTCAAATGGGATCTATATTATTATGTCGGTGGAAAATACATAAGAAACGACCAATCGTACATCTCAAAAAGTCAGTTGATTTTCATCAGACTAGATATCCTAGAAAAAGTTCATTGAAAATAAATGTAGACACAAAAAGTAAAGGACATTGTTAGGCTGAGTCAAATAACACAAAATTTATTGAAATCTGATGTAAAAACGTCAATATCAATCATTATTTCCCACTTTTTTTTCAACGGTGATTTATTTTTTTAACTTCATCAGTGAAGAACGTTAGAAATGAAAAAATAGTGTTTCAAAAATAAAATATCTGAATCTTTACGATTAAGTACCTAAGTATTTTAAAAGTCAATTTTTAAATTATTTGAATTCTATCAGATTATTTTTGTATCATTTAATTCTAAGTATGGTTATAGATGAAAAAAAAATTTTATCGAGAAAAAAATGATAATTAATAGTAAGTAATGAAATTCCGCTGCCAAAGGTTAGTTAAAAGCTATCTAACTAGCGTTTGTCTTTATACCAGTGACGTCATGCCGTGCGGGTTAGTATCGGATCGAGCCCACCTGTCACCTTGGGTCGGTGTATAAATTACAAGGCGGGCTCGAACATCAAGGGGCAGCTTCCTCTGACGTCACTGGTATGAACCTTCCTCAAAGCCTCATCAGACTTCGAGACTTTCGAACGAGACCTAAAGGTGTATAATTAGGATGAGGTATCTTAACAAGATCAAAGAAGAGGACAATATTAAAACACAAAACGCTGCAAATGATTGTACAGTGGTTTATTATTATTTCGCTTCAATATTGATTTAAGAAGACCATCCATTTGTCATTTTAAATATTCCGAAAATTTGTGAACGTTCCCACCGAAAAACAGATGGTAACTATAGGGGAAAACTCCGTAGCAACTATTGTAATTTTAATAATTTTTATTTTTCTTAATTTCCTAATTAAAAGCTAAACCTGTTGCCTAACGATACAGCTGGAGAGAGTGTTTAACGACCATTCCAATGAGTATAGAACGATTTTTATAGCTCCAAGAACTCTCGAGTTACACCCTCGTGTCAAATTTCTGAAAATCTCCCAAATTCGGCACAAAAGCTGCGATAACTCGAGAACCAATAAAGCTATCGACCCGGCGATGGTCTCATTCGATTCAGCGTCCAAAAATCTATATAATTTGATACCACGTACACATTTCTCTGAAAAACCTTGGAAAATATTAATTTTCTCCCCCTCAAAACCCCCCAAAAATACCCTTAAAATTGAGCTAGCAAGTAGGTTCAAGAATTGGGCCGTCGTGGGACCGAGATTGATTTTTGGTGAAAATTTCAAATTTTTAGCTCTTACAGTTTGGCCGGAAAACTGCTAACGGCGTACGGCGTACGGCGGACGGCGTACGGCGGACGGCGTACGGCGGACGGCGTACGGCGGACGGACAGAAATTTTTTTATTGGATATTCGGATTCTACATCCCTTGAAACGTAAAACATCAAATTTTGAGGGGGGGTTAGAAATTTTTTTTTCTTGGGCGATTACAATGGTTTATTATTGAATAATAAACCAAAAACGAAAAAGATTTTCTTCTGACAACAAAACCTCAAAGAAAATGGCAAAAATGATCAATTAATTGTAATTTATTTTTTAATAAAGTTTTTTGTTCTTAAAAAACGTTGTTTTTTAATTGCTACTGCGTTCTTTGATAAATTTGTTGAACTTAAGATTTTGATATGCTCCAAGAATATAATAATATACAACATTCTAAAAATATTTTCCAACAGTTACGAACATAAAACAATAATGTACAAAAAAGTTGAATGAATGCATGCTAAACTTTACTTTCTATGTACCTGTCATTTTTGTACCAATATCAGCCTCAACACCATTGATCATTAAGAAACTAGTATTGATCGCATGCTATATTCACATGCCATTGGTGGCGAAACACTGGTTTTCTGGACAATTTTGCTAAACAACTTGCTCAATTTTGATGCTATTCAAATGGGATCTATTTGTCGGTATAAGAAAAACATACATAAGAAGAAAAAATACATAAAAAAAGAAATACATGAGAAACGACCCATCGTACATCTCAAAAATTCAAACAAAGTTTATTGAAAATAAATGTAGACACAAAAAGTAAAGGACATTGTTAGCTGAGTCAAATAACATAAAATTTATTGAAATCTGATGTAAAAACGTCAATATCGATCATTTTTTATGGATTTTGATCTTCATCAAAAATGATCGATATGTGAATTGCGAAACGTGAATTGCGTGAAGTGCGCAAACTAAAGCAGTGTAAGTCTACAGACAATGAAAAATACAGCAAATAATAGTACAGTGGTTTATTATTCCTTTTTTTTCAATAGTCATTTTAAGAATATCCATTTGTGATGATACTTATTCCGAACATTTGTGAAACAGATTGGTAGCTATGTGGGAAAACTCCGTAACAACTATTGTAATTTTAATCATTGCTATTATTCTTAATTTCGAAATGAAATGCTAATTTTTTCGCCTAACGGTACAGTTGAATAGGGTGTTTGACGACCATTCCAACGCGTATACAACAATTTTTATAGCTCCAAGAACTCTCAAGTAATTCCCTCATGCCAACTTTGTGAAAACCTCCGAAATTTTACACACAAACCGCGATAGCTCGAGAACCAATAAAGCTACCGACCCCGCGATGGTGTTATCCGATTCAGCGTCCAAAAATCTATAGAAATGGATATCAAACACACCTTTTTCTGAGAAACGTTGGGAAATACGAATATTCTCCCCCTCAAAAATACCCTGAAAATTGAGATAGCGATTTGGCGAAAGAATTGAGCCGTTGTCAGGCCACGATTGATTTTTTGTGAAATTTCAAAAATGTAACTATAATAGTTTCCTCCAAAAAGTGATGGCGGCGTACGGCAGACGGACAGGATTTTTTCTACTGGATATTCGGATCCTATATGCCTTGAAACGTAAATTGTAAAATGTTGAGGGGGTTAGTAAAATTTGGGAGATTTTCACAAATTGGGCATAAAGGTATAACTCGAGAATCGTTGGCGCTATGAAAATCGTAATCTTGTTGGAATGGTCGTCCAATGGTCTCTTCAACTATAAAGTTAGACGAAAAATGTACCTTTTAATTTAATGTTTGAGCAAGTTATGATAGTTTTCCCAAATCATTACCTATTGAATCGAAGGAATAATAAACCACTCATCGCATTTGCAGGGTTTTTGTAAAAGTTATTAGCTTGCAAAGTCAAAAGTTGCTATTTTCGCAAAAATCACTTTTTCCAGCATTTCTCCGAATCTGGGGCTGTAACTACTGGATGGATTTTGTTTTAATTTGGGACCTACCAGGATAGTATCCCTCTCAAAAATAAGTTTAAAAAGTAATCTCATCGACTTACAGGGGCTGAACACCAGCCTTATCACACAATTTATACTGAACGCTGACTTCTTTCACCAAATATTTAGCCGCATGTATCCCAGAAATTTTATTCCCCAATCATGAATCAGTTTATCACTCCACAAACAAAAAATTGCCACCATCCTTACGTATTTGATGATTAGGTCGATAAAACGACTGTCCTGTTTATACTGCTCCACTTCCTTGAATTGCATGATGGTATCTTCAAGAAGCGGTATCAGATTCACTTCTTTGCCATGTTTTGGGCAACTCTGTTCAATCCAATCGACATAGTCATGCCGCGGCGGTAGGGGGTCATTTCCATCATATGTCATATTTTTCATGCTCCCTGAAAAATATCATCAACTCAAATCACACAGATTGAAATTAATTAGTAACAAGAAAAATTAAAAACAGCTATAATATACAAACTCTCGCTCTTTTTGGAGTTTCGCCCGAAGTTCAACATCACTCAGGGCACGAAGTGCTAATCCAAGTTTGCTTGCTCTCGTCCCTGCTCCAGGGGTTGGATGTTCTCCTTACAAAGTTCCAACGTATCAGGAGCCATCCTTAACCACTCTGAAACAACACGTTGTTAAACAACGTTCACTACGCACAATCATGCTCGACTGATTTATTTATTACCAAACTTTTGATTCCACACATAATTGCATGATCATATTTACTTATGTGACTCCTACTAGTAACTGTGTTGAAGTGTACATAGATAACACAGAACATACATGATGTAGTCGGTAACAGATATAACCAAAATTATAAGATCAAGAAACTAGTACGAAGGCCGCAACGTTAGTACACTACAACTGTTTTGAGAAAAAAAAAAAAGAAAAGTAGAAAAACCTACGAATTAGGTTGATAATGCAGAAGTGCAGTATCTGAGCCTAACAACACAAGCCAAGTATCATAAAATGAGGTCATTTTTATAGCAATGACACCCAAAAATGTATGACCGCCCCTGAAGGGGGAATCAAGTAATTTACACATCGCTACAAACATTAAAGAACTTCAAGCATTCAAATATACTGATTTTTCCAATGATGGTTAAAAATCAATTTTAATACGGGAGCAATCGATGTTTTTAGGGACCTATGTTTGGGACTGCATAATTTCTAAACGAAAACTGTTTTTCCTTAGTTTGAAGACTAAAATTGTTCAAATTTAAGTCTAGTTTACGTGATATAAGTTTGGTATTGATTGAACCAAGCGTAGATACTTTTCAGGCCGTAATTCTAAAAAAATTGTTTCGAAATCACGTTTTTTGAACTATTTATGCTTGTAGAAAAAAAAAACTACGTTAGTCATAGAATTTTCGTTAACAGGTTTGAATTCAGCATTACTTTTTCAACAAATTATATGGTTTTGAGGGCCAAATCCTGTCATTATAATGCACAAACGTTGGGTGAATTTCTGAAATTTTGTTCGGATCCTCTCATTCAGTGTAATTGCGGATAGGCTCGAGAAAATCATTCATCAATTTTCGGTGGAAACGTCAAAATTGTTCGGAATAATTACTATCACAAATGGATAGTCTTTCTAAATCAATATTGAAGCGAAGGAATAATTAACCAGTGTACAATCATTTGCAGCGTTTTTTATTTGATATTCGGATTCTACATGCCTTGAAACGTAAAACATCAAATTTTGAGGAAGGGTTATAAAAATTTTTTTCTTGGGCGATTACAATGGTTTATTATTGAATATTAAACCAAAACATCAAGGAGCCAATCCAGTTCGCCATAATTGGTGAACTTGACATAAGTTATCAACATTTTAATTTTCTGATTATTAGAATATCCTATAGCTGACACTTGAACGTTCTTACAGTCTTTAATCATAACCTGTGTTGTGGATACGAAAATACAGGAGTCCAGCATGATTTCAACAAAATCTCAAGAATTGTTACATCGTTTCAAATTGTGTTTGGATATTATGTACTATGAAAAAGTATTTTCGAATCCTCCTACTCAATAGCACAGCAAATCACTTCAACGCATGCCACATGTTGCATTATTTAGAGACCGACCATGAGATGAGGCGTATGAAAGCAAATAAATAGCAACGTAGTAGGTAAACTTACCATAATAGAAGTTCGGACGAAGAATAAAAATAAACACTTGGCGCGAGGTGATACGAGACTGAGCACAGCGGACGTTCGCGCCAGGCGCGAGGAGATACGAGACTGAGGTGAAAGGCCGTACCAGCCGCGAGAGACTAGACAGTAAACCTACAAATCTATCCGGCCTAGTGCGCATGCGCCAGGACTTAACCGATTTCTCGTCTACTAAATCCGATAGCCTCCGGCCATCGCTCCCTAGAAAGAGGAATAAAGGCGTTCGTTTACTTCTGTGCTGTGCTATTTTCCAGGCACAGAAGTAAACAAACCTCATTATCGCTTTCGATATTCCTCAACTGCAGTGTTCATGGGTCGTATAGGTTTATTTTAAAGCGATTTATTTACTACTCGGTGATTAGATGTAACTGACTGGAGGGTAACAGTTTTTGAGCAGGTGTAGCCGCGAACCCAGGATAACATTTTTAGAATAAAGGAGTGCCGAGATACAAAAATGCAGCACCTTTCAAAGTAAAGTAAGTAATGACATTGTAATAACACTCCTCTTAATGTTAGCTTGGCAATTATTTCGGTGCCTTATGCCACTCAGCCGTGCTCCAACTTCAGAATAATATATTATTTAATATAATGCGTTCCGAAGTGAAAACCACATTAGGGTAGCTCCTGTCTGTCGGATCCGCACTCCTTTTCAAACTCTTGAGGCAATCGTGGGTAATGATGTGGATTACGAATTATTAAGGAATAGAAAAAATTGCACCATATATACATATTATGTCTAATAATCTTACTACTACTTTTCCTGCGGAGTAGGGAATTCAAATTTATCTTAACCCTCTTGAAATTTACATTTAACTTCCATTTTGTTTTTCAGGAAGGATAACATTGGCACATTGAGTTGAAGCTGGCTCTTTACATTCATCAATATGCTGTATATCCGGCGCTGATGAGTCCATTGAACGTCGGAACAATTTTACGGCGGCTCTCAAGTTTCTATTGTAAATTAATAGTAATAAATGCATATTAAAATTTCTCAGGAATTTGGAGAGACTGTTACTTTGAAATATACTATTTTTGGAGAACGCACCACGATGAGTACTTGAACCCCGATACGTCTCCACCTTTATCGAAGGAAGACTTATGCTAAGTATTGAACGTTTTTTAAAAGGAAACCAATGAGTATGTAAGAGGGAATTTTGTGTTAATAGAAACCAGACTCAATTTCAACCATTTGTAGCGTCAATTTTTCAACATGATAATATTTTATGACGTCTAAAAAAAAAACAAATTACGAAAACTGCAGAAATTCGCCTTGGTTTTGTTAATTCGTCAGGTCGTCGCATTTAGAGGTGGGCGTTATTACGATAACAGTTAAAAATAACATGTTGACGAGAAATAACGAACGAACAGTTATTCATTTTGCAGATTAACAGTTAAATAATAACGGATCAATCTCTCCACAAACGAAACATTTCCATATTTTTTCATCCAGTATTAATTTTCCCCTTAAGAATGTTTTAAAACTATAATCAATCGATTTATTCCATGAAAAATTACGAAGATAAATATGCTAACGAAAATCTCGCAGTTGACTTTCGACTACAGTGCACAACAACAACAACAGGAAAACAGCAGTATTCAATACTGGCAAAATAACAGAAAGCAGATCAAACAGCAGTTAGCAGTTCGATTTGAATCTGCTTTCTGTTATTTTGCCGCATTAAAAACGCTTCCTGTTATCCGTTATCGCCGATTCAGTTGTGTGTGGAATCCGCTTGGCGCTAACTGCTAACGCTATTTGTTTCGTTTCCGTTGTTGAGCGAAAGCGAACAACAGTTCATTTTCGTCTGTACCTATCTGCTAACTGCTACTGCTATTTTCATTTTTTATATTTTTCAACTACAACCACGAGGAGTTCTGCGTCAGGTTAGGCGCAAATGCATCCTGACTTGGCGGAGTTTTCACTGTTCATAAATCTTTTGAAGAATTTTATCCCGGTTTGTTTTCAATAAAGTTTATGATGTGAAGTGGTATGAATCGTGTGTCACCAAGTTTTTGCTCGGAATCCTCATTTTTAGTTGGGTTGAGGGGCGAGAAAAAAAAGACTTTTGGATTTATTTTATAGTCGCTTTCGCTCGTTTCGACTTCATCAAGGTCGCGTAGGTCTATTAATAAAGCACCTACCTTTAATCTATTTTTCCTTAATTTTCATTTCAATATTTTCAATTATATTCATTCAAGACGTTAGTTTATTAGGTATTTATATCTTTGATCAAGAAGATAACTACCACAACAGTTTGCATTACAAGAGAAAGTAATTATAATTTAAGTAATTATAATAAGAATTTCGAATTTGCAAAAGTCCGATAGCAGTTAGCCGACGCATCGTCCAAGGCATTAGTGCCGGCTAAGGGCTAACTGCTAACTGCTAACGTTAACTGCTATCGCACATTGTCAATCTGTTGTTTCCTCTTCTCATCCTTCCGTTTTGTAATTGAACTGTTATCTTATTCTGTTGTTCGTTCCTAACCTAACTCGTAATGGCGGCCTAGTGAATCTGCTATCTGCTATTTCAATAGCAGTTAGCAGTTAAAATTAACAGTTATCGCTCGTCAACGAACGTTGATCAACGTTTTCCCAAAGTAGCAGAAACGCCCACCTCTAGTCGCATTATTATTATAATAGGATTGAGGGGAGAAGAAGACCGGCAGGAAGGAAAAGGAACACGAAATTAAGGTAGCATAGTACCAAGGTAGATAGATTGAGGAGGTACGCTGGTAACTCTGTAGCCAATGAAAAGTGCGAATGGGTAAGACGTCATAATGAATCCCAAGTCCCACTTGGTAATGAAGATTGGATTGATTTCACCTACTTAATACACAAGTAAAACTGATTATTGATTTTTGTGAGCATTTTATTTTAACTTTTAATGCTCGTTTTGGTTATTTACGTAAATAATAATTGGTAAATAACGTTAGGGTGATATAAACCTTCAAAAAATAAATCAAGATGGTCAGACTTACCAGAATTTCAAAAAAAAAATTAGGGAAACAACAATGCCAGTTTAAACTAGTTCACTTTTGAACATTATTATTAATCATTATTATTAAAACATATTAGGAATATTGGAACAAAATATAATGGTGACGTGGGAAATAAATAAAATTGTTTTTGAAAACTCATTATAAACTTTTATTTTTAACAGTAATTATTTTTCTTTTTTTTTCATACTTCCTATCTGATAAATTAGCGGATCGTTCAAGGGATTTTTGTTGTGCCCTTTGTGCATTTAAATATTTTATCCTCAGCAGTATGCGCATTTTGCAAAAAGATTCTATCAACTTGTTGTCAATTTGAAGAGAAGATGCAACTTTTGATGTAACGTATTCCGTTGTTTTTTTGCAGTTGGTGGGTATTTTATCTTTTGTATTATAAAGTAGGTTTGTAATTTTTGACTAAGTCATAGCCGACATGACCATTCCAACATTCGATGTTTTTCAAGATTTGTAACTTTCATCGTGGATTACTTCACCAAAAGTCGTTAATTTTTCAGATTTTTGAATAGACCGAACGAACGATAATTTAACTTAAGATTTTCTCCGAGTAGTGTACCTATCCATTTTTCAAAATTTTATGCGGTATTCAGCAACATCGGTAAAATGTACACCAAAAAATCTCATTCTCCAACTTTACACATTCTCTTCATTCATGTACCTAGGGCAAAAGAATGAAACATATAATCATGGAAATACACACCATAATCAATCATTATGCTAAATTTGAACAAAATTGGAATCAAAAAATGTTTCACAAAAAAACCAAGGGGTACCTCTGCAATTTTTTAAAACTTATCAGTTGTTGATTTTTTACTCTCCTATAAGTACAGATAAAAACCTGCAGTTTTCAGGAAAGTTGTTTTTTTACCAGAAAATAAGAGAAAAAAGTACAAAACACGCACAAACAATGAAAAAGAGTTTAAACTCGTAAATTAATAAGTAGTTTCATAGTTTGCTTGAGGGGAATTCAAGAAATACTGACGAGTGTTTTATGGTAGGAAAGACTTCTCCCTTCAACAGGTAGAATTTCAACCCTCCAAATAAAAGAGAAAGGTAGAAGAAGGGTTTAATTTTGTAATGGGTAGGGGCCTCGGGTCTGTGCTCTAGGGGTTCAAAATGTACTTGTCAGTGAGAGGATTTAAGAATTAAGGATTTAAGACAAATTTATTCAGCAACATAAAACATATAAATTAATACACAATAGAAAAATAACGAATAATAGGTTCAGCAATAGGCTATCGCCCGTGAGAGGGATTCAATGTGACGTTTTAGCGTCCTTAGCAACCGATTTGGAGAGGGGGTCGCCCTTAGTTACCAGCGTACCTCCTCAATCTATCTACCTTGGCATAGTACAAAAGTACACTGCGAGTTGAAGAACAGTGTTGCCACGAAACGTGGGATGAGGAAAATCAGCAAATTAATGGTTCAACAGTGGTTTGGCATCATAAATTATTTTAAATCACTCAATATCGCTTGATGTTCAGACGAAATCCATCAACGAGGGTGTTTTCCAAGATTACAAACTAGTTACAAACGATTTCACGTCCCTTGAAACGGTTGATAGTTCAATCACCACTTTCCACATTTACACTGACAACTAACTGAATCGAGGTTATCCGAAAGAAAAACTGCTACTACTTTGTAAGCAATTCGTCGTGTGGAGACTTTATTTAATTACCTACATGAAATGGAATCATTTTCTGTCACATATCAAACAATGAAATAATTATGGTTACAAGACTCCCAGACAGTGCCAATTCCATCAAATATTTACAACAACAACAACTATTTGAATATGCCAAACTGAAATACCGTTCTAGGGAGCGTTGGCCAGAGGCTAACGGATTGAATGACGAGCAATCGGCCAAGTCCTAGCGCATGCGCACTAGGCTGGATAAATTTGTAGGTTTACTGTCTAGTCCGCGAGAGCTCTGCCTTGCCTAGCCTTGAGAAGGTGGGCGGGCCTTATGTCTCGTTCGGGACCGAATGTGAGCGGCAGTCTCAATAATTTTTTCTTAAATTATATTTTACCTTGTATAGTGTAATTATATTTACCTTTATTACCTTTATTTTTCTCCCACTCTAACATGATTAAATTGATACCTACATGAACAATGAACTAACTAGTAGCTTTTTAATTTGTGAAATAATCAAAAGAAATTATGCCGATCTTCCAATAATTCAATATTGAGTAGTTTATTGATTTTTAAGCTAGAAGAGCATTATTTTAAGGACAAAAATCATATTATGTGAATTGACCAGCTCTTGGAATGTTTGACTTGGATGGACAGTTCTACGCCCTCTCTCTTGCTCAACATGTTATCTTATCTGTTACTACTGTACTGTGATAATATTATTCATTCTCGAACTTTCGTTTGTCTTCCCGTTAACTATTTTGCTTTTTGCTATATTTCGCTAATAAACTAATTAATATTAGTTTCGTGTTTTTCCCAGCGTCGTTTACTCTTCTCAACAGGTTATGGTCATTTGCACGGCGCGCGCTAATGCGTAAATTGTTTTTTACGCGGGTGATTATTTTCGGAAGCCGGTTGCCCTTTGTTTACGTTCGATTTCCTTTTTTTGTTCGGCCGCGTGCGTGATAATTTCGCCTCGCCATAAATCAATCGTCAATAATTTACGACTAATTCGACGTTATTACCCGTTCTATTGGGCGTAAATTTCAAAAACTGGCTATTCCGAGTAAAGATGATTCTCGAAGATAAAGGACTCGTCTATGTCTTATCAGACGTGGAGCCCGCTCATCGCGTCAACTTCAGTTCTGCCGACGTTTCTGCTATAAATTTGATTATTCCATTGACCATTTTCTCGTTGTGGACACCATCGTTCGTGAGTTAGAGGATCTCGGATCGAAGTTTGATGAGTCGGATAAAATCTGCCACTTGTTGCTAACCCTTCCTCACGAATATGATACAGTCACAACTGAAATACCTAGTGTTTTGTCAAAGCAAGGTTGTTGGATGAGGAGATAAAGTGTGGTGTTAATTAAAAACTCATTGACAATGATATTGATTTATTTAAACATACATTGATTGTTTACCACATTTTCTATGTATAAAACTATTGGCACCCAATCGACCTAATATGCTGCCCTAACCAGTCCGAAGGGGTGAAAAATCTTTGCCGAATTAGTGAACCAATAGTGGCTAAAGGCACTAAGTTATTCTACCCCTCGACCCTATTGATTTAAGAAACCAGTTAAAATAATTTTCAACGGTTTATGTCCTTTTTCAGGCTTTGTCGAGGAAGAAGATACTTTTTCGGTTATGGAAACGGACGTCAAGATTGAGTCACAGGGTCTCACAGTCAATCTGAAGGTGAATTACAAGTATGTGGCGTATTCATTAATTTGCTTTACAAAACATTCCTCACTTCCATAAAATTACTCGAGTGATTATTATTATATAAAATTATCTAACAACTGGTCAACTCTTCAACATTGTGTATTGGTTTCAGGAGCGATTCGAGCCTACTACCTTCAGTTGTTCACATTACCTGTAGAGTACGGTCTCGGCAGAACATAGACGTGTTCATTTCATTCTCATCGAGCAATATAATTATTACGCTGTTATTTACACCAACCAAGATTTTTAAAAAATATAGGTAAACTCTGTACATTGGGCAATAAAAATCCTCAAAAAATTAAACATGCTGTCTTATCCCTTTTCAACCTGCATGCAACTTAGAGTGGCCCCAAAAGTTAACAAGACCTTTCAGTTTCAGTCTACTGCACTCTGCTACTAGGAGTTAATTACTGTATTCATTGTTGTGGGTAAGAAAAAAGTGAGACAATGGAAAATATGCATTACACATTTATTTTTGGCAATACATCAGAAAATACCCTTTTTCAGGACATTAATTTTTAAGAAGGTGATAAGTCGATTGAGAGGGGGTGAATATTATTTAGGTAAATATTTCGGCTCTGAATGGGCACCATCAACTGATAACTGGTCGATCAAACAGAATATTTCTCATTCCTCTCCACTATCATCCCCCATTGGTCGTTTTCGTTATTTCTTCATCTCTTCAGCCAGCACAGGTACAGCTTCTTTTATGCACGGGAAGGCTTCTCAAAATCCCAGCTCTGAAAAATGGCAAGTGGACAGCGGATGAATGACAAGGTTTATACTGCAAGAGTTGTATCATTCTTCAAAATTCAAGGAAAGAACTGTAGGTAGGTATGTATCAGGTACCTAAATAATGTACGACCTAACTGAAAAAAATGAAGTTGTTCATTTAATATAAATAAAACACTGTCAAATTGAAAATTTAGATAGGTGAACATGGACGGCTAGAACAAGCTACCAGCTATAAATGGAGCCCTCAGCTTCAGCTGATACGCTCGCTATCTTTCTACCTACTGCAACAATAAATTCCCTTTCACAGAAAAAAATTAAAATAAATAAACAAAAAAATTACCCAACATGCTTTCTAACTCAGCCAGTAGGATTTATTTGCTCCGAGCATTTTTCTGCAGAAGATTTCGAACGAGATCTAAAGGTGTATAATTAGGATGAGGTATCTTAACAAGATCAAAGAAGAGGACAATATTAAAACACAAAAACGAAAAAGATTTTCTTCTGACAACAAAACCTCAAAGAAAATGGCAAAAATGATAAATTAATTGTAATTTATTTTTTAATAAAGTTTTTTGTTCTTCAAAAACGTTGTTTTTTTATTGCTACTGTGTTCTTTGATAAATTTGTTGAACTTAAGATTTTGATATGCTCCAAGAATATTATACAACATTCTAAAAATATTCTCCAACAGTTATGAACATAAAACAATAATGAACAAAAAAAAAGTTGAATGAGTACATTCATGCTAAACTTTACTTTCTATATACCTGTCATTTTTGCACCAATAGTAGCTAGCCTCAACTCCATTGATCACTAAGAATCTAGTATTGATCGCATGCTATTTTCAGAAGGAAAAGATATATAATATGGTTCACATGCCATTGGTGGCGAAACACTGGTTTTCTGGACAATAAATTTTGCTCCTCAACTTGCTCAATTTTGATGCTATTCAAATGGGATCTATATTATTATGTCGGTGGAAAATACATAAGAAACGACCAATCGTACATCTCAAAAAGTCAGTTGATTTTCATCAGACTAGATATCCTAGAAAAAGTTCATTGAAAATAAATGTAGACACAAAAAGTAAAGGACATTGTTAGGCTGAGTCAAATAACACAAAATTTATTGAAATCTGATGTAAAAACGTCAATATCAATCATTATTTCCCACTTTTTTTTCAACGGTGATTTATTTTTTTAACTTCATCAGTGAAGAACGTTAGAAATGAAAAAATAGTGTTTCAAAAATAAAATATCTGAATCTTTACGATTAAGTACCTAAGTATTTTAAAAGTCAATTTTTAAATTATTTGAATTCTATCAGATTATTTTTGTATCATTTAATTCTAAGTATGGTTATAGATGAAAAAAAAATTTTATCGAGAAAAAAATGATAATTAATAGTAAGTAATGAAATTCCGCTGCCAAAGGTTAGTTAAAAGCTATCTAACTAGCGTTTGTCTTTATACCAGTGACGTCATGCCGTGCGGGTTAGTATCGGATCGAGCCCACCTGTCACCTTGGGTCGGTGTATAAATTACAAGGCGGGCTCGAACATCAAGGGGCAGCTTCCTCTGACGTCACTGGTATGAACCTTCCTCAAAGCCTCATCAGACTTCGAGACTTTCGAACGAGACCTAAAGGTGTATAATTAGGATGAGGTATCTTAACAAGATCAAAGAAGAGGACAATATTAAAACACAAAAACGAAAAAGATTTTCTTCTGACAACAAAACCTCAAAGAAAATGGCAAAAATGATCAATTAATTGTAATTTATTTTTTAATAAAGTTTTTTGTTCTTAAAAAACGTTGTTTTTTAATTGCTACTGCGTTCTTTGATAAATTTGTTGAACTTAAGATTTTGATATGCTCCAAGAATATAATAATATACAACATTCTAAAAATATTTTCCAACAGTTACGAACATAAAACAATAATGTACAAAAAAAGTTGAATGAATGCATGCTAAACTTTACTTTCTATGTACCTGTCATTTTTGTACCAATATCAGCCTCAACACCATTGATCATTAAGAAACTAGTATTGATCGCATGCTATATTCACATGCCATTGGTGGCGAAACACTGGTTTTCTGGACAATTTTGCTAAACAACTTGCTCAATTTTGATGCTATTCAAATGGGATCTATTTGTCGGTATAAGAAAAACATACATAAGAAGAAAAAATACATAAAAAAAGAAATACATGAGAAACGACCCATCGTACATCTCAAAAATTCAAACAAAGTTTATTGAAAATAAATGTAGACACAAAAAGTAAAGGACATTGTTAGCTGAGTCAAATAACATAAAATTTATTGAAATCTGATGTAAAAACGTCAATATCGATCATTTTTTATGGATTTTGATCTTCATCAAAAATGATCGATATGTGAATTGCGAAACGTGAATTGCGTGAAGTGCGCAAACTAAAGCAGTGTAAGTCTACAGACAATGAAAAATACAGCAAATAATAGTACAGTGGTTTATTATTCCTTTTTTTTCAATAGTCATTTTAAGAATATCCATTTGTGATGATACTTATTCCGAACATTTGTGAAACAGATTGGTAGCTATGTGGGAAAACTCCGTAACAACTATTGTAATTTTAATCATTGCTATTATTCTTAATTTCGAAATGAAATGCTAATTTTTTCGCCTAACGGTACAGTTGAATAGGGTGTTTGACGACCATTCCAACGCGTATACAACAATTTTTATAGCTCCAAGAACTCTCAAGTAATTCCCTCATGCCAACTTTGTGAAAACCTCCGAAATTTTACACACAAACTGCGATAGCTCGAGAACCAATAAAGCTACCGACCCCGCGATGGTGTTATCCGATTCAGCGTCCAAAAATCTATAGAAATGGATATCAAACACACCTTTTTCTGAGAAACGTTGGGAAATACGAATATTCTCCCCCTCAAAAATACCCTGAAAATTGAGATAGCGATTTGGCGAAAGAATTGAGCCGTTGTCAGGCCACGATTGATTTTTTGTGAAATTTCAAAAATGTAACTATAATAGTTTCCTCCAAAAAGTGATGGCGGCGTACGGCAGACGGACAGGATTTTTTCTACTGGATATTCGGATCCTATATGCCTTGAAACGTAAATTGTAAAATGTTGAGGGGGTTAGTAAAATTTGGGAGATTTTCACAAATTGGGCATAAAGGTATAACTCGAGAATCGTTGGCGCTATGAAAATCGTAATCTTGTTGGAATCTTGGTTGGTTGGAATGGTCGTCCAATGGTCTCTTCAACTATAAAGTTAGACGAAAAATGTACCTTTTAATTTAATGTTTGAGCAAGTTATGATAGTTTTCCCAAATCATTACCTATTGAATCGAAGGAATAATAAACCACTCATCGCATTTGCAGGGTTTTTGTAAAAGTTATTAGCTTGCAAAGTCAAAAGTTGCTATTTTCGCAAAAATCACTTTTTCCAGCATTTCTCCGAATCTGGGGCTGTAACTACTGGATGGATTTTGTTTTAATTTGGGACCTACCAGGATAGTATCCCTCTCAAAAATAAGTTTAAAAAGTAATCTCATCGACTTACAGGGGCTGAACACCAGCCTTATCACACAATTTATACTGAACGCTGACTTCTTTCACCAAATATTTAGCCGCATGTATCCCAGAAATTTTATTCCCCAATCATGAATCAGTTTATCACTCCACAAACAAAAAATTGCCACCATCCTTACGTATTTGATGATTAGGTCGATAAAACGACTGTCCTGTTTATACTGCTCCACTTCCTTGAATTGCATGATGGTATCTTCAAGAAGCGGTATCAGATTCACTTCTTTGCCATGTTTTGGGCAACTCTGTTCAATCCAATCGACATAGTCATGCCGCGGCGGTAGGGGGTCATTTCCATCATATGTCATATTTTTCATGCTCCCTGAAAAATATCATCAACTCAAATCACACAGATTGAAATTAATTAGTAACAAGAAAAATTAAAAACAGCTATAATATACAAACTCTCGCTCTTTTTGGAGTTTCGCCCGAAGTTCAACATCACTCAGGGCACGAAGTGCTAATCCAAGTTTGCTTGCTCTCGTCCCTGCTCCAGGGGTTGGATGTTCTCCTTACAAAGTTCCAACGTATCAGGAGCCATCCTTAACCACTCTGAAACAACACGTTGTTAAACAACGTTCACTACGCACAATCATGCTCGACTGATTTATTTATTACCAAACTTTTGATTCCACACATAATTGCATGATCATATTTACTTATGTGACTCCTACTAGTAACTGTGTTGAAGTGTACATAGATAACACAGAACATACATTATGTAGTCGGTAACAGATATAACCAAAATTATAAGATCAAGAAACTAGTACGAAGGCCGCAACGTTAGTACACTACAACTGTTTTGAGAAAAAAAAAAGAAAAGTAGAAAAACCTACGAATTAGGTTGATAATGCAGAAGTGCAGTATCTGAGCCTAACAACACAAGCCAAGTATCATAAAATGAGGTCATTTTTATAGCAATGACACCCAAAAATGTATGACCGCCCCTGAAGGGGGAATCAAGTAATTTACACATCGCTACAAACATTAAAGAACTTCAAGCATTCAAATATACTGATTTTTCCAATGATGGTTAAAAATCAATTTTAATACGGGAGCAATCGATGTTTTTAGGGACCTATGTTTGGGACTGCATAATTTCTAAACGAAAACTGTTTTTCCTTAGTTTGAAGACTAAAATTGTTCAAATTTAAGTCTAGTTTACGTGATATAAGTTTGGTATTGATTGAACCAAGCGTAGATACTTTTCAGGCCGTAATTCTAAAAAAATTGTTTCGAAATCACGTTTTTTGAACTATTTATGCTTGTAGAAAAAAAAAACTACGTTAGTCATAGAATTTTCGTTAACAGGTTTGAATTCAGCATTACTTTTTCAACAAATTATATGGTTTTGAGGGCCAAATCCTGTCATTATAATGCACAAACGTTGGGTGAATTTCTGAAATTTTGTTCGGATCCTCTCATTCAGTGTAATTGCGGATAGGCTCGAGAAAATCATTCATCAATTTTCGGTGGAAACGTCAAAATTGTTCGGAATAATTACTATCACAAATGGATAGTCTTTCTAAATCAATATTGAAGCGAAGGAATAATTAACCAGTGTACAATCATTTGCAGCGTTTTTTATTTGATATTCGGATTCTACATGCCTTGAAACGTAAAACATCAAATTTTGAGGAAGGGTTATAAAAATTTTTTTCTTGGGCGATTACAATGGTTTATTATTGAATATTAAACCAAAACATCAAGGAGCCAATCCAGTTCGCCATAATTGGTGAACTTGACATAAGTTATCAACATTTTAATTTTCTGATTATTAGAATATCCTATAGCTGACACTTGAACGTTCTTACAGTCTTTAATCATAACCTGTGTTGTGGATACGAAAATACAGGAGTCCAGCATGATTTCAACAAAATCTCAAGAATTGTTACATCGTTTCAAATTGTGTTTGGATATTATGTACTATGAAAAAGTATTTTCGAATCCTCCTACTCAATAGCACAGCAAATCACTTCAACGCATGCCACATGTTGCATTATTTAGAGACCGACCATGAGATGAGGCGTATGAAAGCAAATAAATAGCAACGTAGTAGGTAAACTTACCATAATAGAAGTTCGGACGAAGAATAAAAATAAACACTTGGCGCGAGGTGATACGAGACTGAGCACAGCGGACGTTCGCGCCAGGCGCGAGGAGATACGAGACTGAGGTGAAAGGCCGTACCAGCCGCGAGAGCTCTGCCTTGCCTAGCCTTGAGAAGGTGGGCGGGCCTTATGTCTCGTTCGGGACCGAATGTGAGCGGCAGTCTCAATAATTTTTTCTTAAATTATATTTTACCTTGTATAGTGTAATTATATTTACCTTTATTACCTTTATTTTTCTCCCACTCTAACATGATTAAATTGATACCTACATGAACAATGAACTAACTAGTAGCTTTTTAATTTGTGAAATAATCAAAAGAAATTATGCCGATCTTCCAATAATTCAATATTGAGTAGTTTATTGATTTTTAAGCTAGAAGAGCATTATTTTAAGGACAAAAATCATATTATGTGAATTGACCAGCTCTTGGAATGTTTGACTTGGATGGACAGTTCCAAGGTGACTAGAACACAGGTGGGCTCGATCCGATGCTAACCCGCACGGCATGACGTCACTGGTATAAAGACAAACACTAGTTAGATAGCTTTTCACTTACCTTTGGCAGCGGAATTTCATTACATACTGTTGATTATCATTATTTCTCAATAAAAACTTTTTATCTATAACCATACTTAAAATTAGATGATACAAAAATAATCTGATAGAATTTAAATAGTTTAAAAATTGACTTTTAAAATACTTAATCGTAAAGATTCAGATATTTTATTTTCGAAACACTATTTTTTCACTTCTAACGTTCTTCACTGATGAAGTTAAAAAAAAGTGGGAAAAATTAATTAATATTTACGTTTTTACATCAGATGTCAATAAATGTTGTGTTATTTGATTCAGCTGACAATGTCCTTTACTTTTTGTGTCTACATTTATTTTCAATAAACTTTTTTCTAGGATATTTAGTCTGATAAAAATCAACTGAATTTTTGAGATGTACGATTGGTCGTTTACTATGTATTTTCCACTGACAAATAGATCCCATTTGAATCAATGATCAATGGCGTTGAGGCTGCTATTGGTACAAAAATGACAGGTACATGGAAAGGTTCATTCAACTTTTTTGTTCATTAAGTATTGTTTTATGTTCATAACTGTTGGAAAATATTTTTAGAATGTTGCATAAATATATTCTTGGAGCATATCAAAATCTTAAGTTCAACAAATGTAGAAGAACAAACAAGAAGAACATGTTTTGAAGAACAAAAAACTTTATTAAAAAATAAATTACTAGAAAAAAAAGCTAAAATGAAATAAAAAATGTATATATAAATGTGTATATAAAAATGAGTATATAAATTGCTAGATTGATCATTTTTCCCATTTTGTTGGGGTTTTGTTGTAAGGAGAAAATCTTGTTCTTTTTTTTTTTAATTGTCCTCTTCTTTGATCTGGTTAAGATACCCCATCCTAGTTATACAACTTTAAATCTCGTTCGAAATTTTCTGCAACAAAATGCTCGGAGCAAGTAAATTCTACTGGTATTGGGATTCCAATCGTCATTTTCCCCGGCACTTAGCGATCCATTGCTTCCTAATGGATTTATCGGTAGGAAATCTGACAAAATAGCAATTAATTAAGTAATACACGTATTTAAAACACAAGAGTTGAGAGAAAAATACGCTGACAAACTCGTCGAGGCATGTTTAGGATTCAGAGTTTTCCACAATTAATATTACAGCCAGTACATTCTTCAAATAATTTAATAACGGTAATCATGATACTACATAATTATAAATTTTAGAATGGATCTACGGGCAATTAATAATTAAAATAGTAAACTTACCGGTGAAAAGAAAGATCATTGCGCAGAGAAGACGTATCACGGCATTCCGCAATCGCACACACTACTTACACTACACCTGGTTTTCCCATTTTTTCTTATTAAAAATGATTTAAAAAACCTTGATGAAACTCTCTATTAAAACTAATAAAACTGTAATAAAAAAACTTGGCGTACACAAAACATTCTCATTGAAAGGAAAGCGGAGTAGTAATGGTTTTTCAATGAAATTCGTATGCGGCTATGTGGAAGGTTTATACCAGTGACGTCAGAGAAAGCTGCCCCTTAATGATCGAGCCCACCTTGTCATTTACCCACCTTGGGACAGTTCTACGCCCTCTCTCTTGCTCAACATGTTATCTTATCTGTTACTACTGTACTGTGATAATATTATTCATTCTCGAACTTTCGTTTGTCTTCCCGTTAACTATTTTGCTTTTTGCTATATTTCGCTAATAAACTAATTAACCGACTTCAAACAAGGAGGAGGTTACTATGGTCGTCTAGCGGGATTTTTTTTTTTTTTTTTTTTTTCGGTATGTGTTGTCCACCGGCGTTCAGCTCCTGTACGTCCGATCGGGTTACTTTTTTTTTTGTTTGAAAGGGTTACTATCCAGGTAGGTCCCATAATTTTTTCAATTGAGTCCATTCAGTAGTTACGTCTCCAGACGCGGAGAAACGCCGGAAAACGTGATTTTCGCGAAAAAAGGAAGTTTTGACTTTGCAAGCCTATAACTTCTAGAATACTCGCTCGATTGTTTTGTTTCTGCTGTCATTTTGTTCATAATTTATCTGCCTACAAGGGCCTAGCTTCAATTTTTTGTTCGGCATTCTAATATAGCGTGTAGAGAAGAAAGTGTAACAAAAAAAGTGATGCCAATTTTCACTTTTTCGAGGTTTTTCGAGCACCGTTCCCAACCACGTCGAGAAAAAAAATATGAACACTACTGCACTTGAAAGCACTTAGCTAGAGCTTTCTAACGATGGTAAAAAATCAAGTTTAGGTGGCATAATAAGGGAGCAATCGATGTTTTAATGGACCTGTGTTTGAGACCTCATAACTTCCAAACAAAAACTGTTTTTCCATAGTTTTTAAACTTAAATTGTACTAATTTGAGTCTAGTTTACGTGATCTGAATTTGGTATTGATTGGACTAAAAGTAGATACTTTTTAGGCCGTATTTCTAAAAAATTTGTTTCAAAATCACGTTTTTTGGACTATTTATGCTTGTAGAAAAAAAACTACGTTAGTCATGGCATTCTCGTTAGAAGATTTGAATTCAGCGTTAAATTTTCAATAAATAACATGGTTTTGAAGGCCAAATAACTCCATGTTAATGCACAAACGTTCGGCGAATTTCTGAAATTTAGTTCGGATTCTCTCATTCAGTGCGATTGCGGGTACGCTTGAGAAAATCATCACTCTATTGTCGTTAGAGAAATAAAGAACGAGTGAATTGGTGCAATTTAGTAACCAGTAATGGTGTAGACAATTATTTGAGTTTTCTAAGGTGTATCAATGGGATCAAAGTATCCGGTATGTTGATCCAAATCAGTGGATGGATTATTCCAAACGTTCAAACTCACTCTCAATCAACATAATAACATTGAAAATAGTTAGGTAATCATTATACTTTAGAACTTCATCGTTCAACGGACTTATGAATTGAGTTTGGACGGTTAGTAGTAAGTGACAAGAACACAATAATGAAAGCTTGGGAAAATTCTGTAAAGAGAGCTGTCCATAATTGTAAGTCACTAAAAAGAGAAAAATTAAAAAAACTTTTTAAAAAAAAAATAAAACCGACTTCAAAAAGTTTGTCTATAAAATACACTCTGAAAAGGAAAAAATAACAAAAATGTCCCAACTTCGCAGCAACTCATTCGCCAACTACACATTTTAAGGACTACTTTACTACTCGTATTGACCTGACCACTTCCTGATTGATTGGATCACCTTCCCTAATAATATAAAAATTTCTATTTCTCATTTCCCAAATGATTAAAAGATTTTCCTTTCACATCAGAATTGCCTCCAGATTGATCATCTTTTGGAGTCGGCGCCTCTCTAGCAAAATAACCGATGGTTACAAATAAATATGAATTTACGATAAATTAGTAGGTGCCAGGTAATAAGTCTGGGTCTGGACGTAAAGATTCTTAGAGAAATCTGAAATGGTTTTTAGGAAAAGGCGTGAAAAGTCACCTTCAAATCGATATTGTTAATAATCAGTTCTCATAAATGCTGATGTGCTCTGTTCAAGAATCGTGAAAACTCATGATATTTATATTCTTACTAATTCGGAATCTATAGGCTTCTCCAATACAATATAAGAGAGGCGCCGACTCCAAAAGATGATAAATCTGAAGGCAATTCAGAGGTGAAAGGAAAATCTTTTAATCATTTGGGAAATGAGAAATAGTAATTTTTATATTATTAGGGAAGGTGATCCAATCAATCAGGAAGTGGTCAGGTCAATACGAGTAGTAAAGTAGTCCTTAAAATGTGTAGTTGGCGAATGAGTTGCTGCGAAGTTGGGACATTTTTGTTATTTTTTCCTTTTCAGAGTGTATTTTATAGACAAACTTTTTGAAGTCGGTTTTATTTTTTTTTTAAAAAGTTTTTTTTATTAATATTAGTTTCGTGTTTTTCCCAGCGTCGTTTACTCTTCTCAACAGGTTATGGTCATTTGCACGGCGCGCGCTAATGCGTAAATTGTTTTTTACGCGGGTGATTATTTTCGGAAGCCGGTTGCCCTTTGTTTACGTTCGATTTCCTTTTTTTGTTCGGCCGCGTGCGTGATAATTTCGCCTCGCCATAAATCAATCGTCAATAATTTACGACTAATTCGACGTTATTACCCGTTCTATTGGGCGTAAATTTCAAAAACTGGCTATTCCGAGTAAAGATGATTCTCGAAGATAAAGGACTCGTCTATGTCTTATCAGACGTGGAGCCCGCTCATCGCGTCAACTTCAGTTCTGCCGACGTTTCTGCTATAAATTTGATTATTCCATTGACCATTTTCTCGTTGTGGACACCATCGTTCGTGAGTTAGAGGATCTCGGATCGAAGTTTGATGAGTCGGATAAAATCTGCCACTTGTTGCTAACCCTTCCTCACGAATATGATACAGTCACAACTGAAATACCTAGTGTTTTGTCAAAGCAAGGTTGTTGGATGAGGAGATAAAGTGTGGTGTTAATTAAAAACTCATTGACAATGATATTGATTTATTTAAACATACATTGATTGTTTACCACATTTTCTATGTATAAAACTATTGGCACCCAATCGACCTAATATGCTGCCCTAACCAGTCCGAAGGGGTGAAAAATCTTTGCCGAATTAGTGAACCAATAGTGGCTAAAGGCACTAAGTTATTCTACCCCTCGACCCTATTGATTTAAGAAACCAGTTAAAATAATTTTCAACGGTTTATGTCCTTTTTCAGGCTTTGTCGAGGAAGAAGATACTTTTTCGGTTATGGAAACGGACGTCAAGATTGAGTCACAGGGTCTCACAGTCAATCTGAAGGTGAATTACAAGTATGTGGCGTATTCATTAATTTGCTTTACAAAACATTCCTCACTTCCATAAAATTACTCGAGTGATTATTATTATATAAAATTATCTAACAACTGGTCAACTCTTCAACATTGTGTATTGGTTTCAGGAGCGATTCGAGCCTACTACCTTCAGTTGTTCACATTACCTGTAGAGTACGGTCTCGGCAGAACATAGACGTGTTCATTTCATTCTCATCGAGCAATATAATTATTACGCTGTTATTTACACCAACCAAGATTTTTAAAAAATATAGGTAAACTCTGTACATTGGGCAATAAAAATCCTCAAAAAATTAAACATGCTGTCTTATCCCTTTTCAACCTGCATGCAACTTAGAGTGGCCCCAAAAGTTAACAAGACCTTTCAGTTTCAGTCTACTGCACTCTGCTACTAGGAGTTAATTACTGTATTCATTGTTGTGGGTAAGAAAAAAGTGAGACAATGGAAAATATGCATTACACATTTATTTTTGGCAATACATCAGAAAATACCTTTTTTCAGGACATTAATTTTTAAGAAGGTGATAAGTCGATTGAGAGGGGGTGAATATTATTTAGGTAAATATTTCGGCTCCGAATGGGCACCATCAACTGATAACTGGTCGATCAAACAGAATATTTCTCATTCCTCTCCACTATCATCCCCCATTGGTCGTTTTCGTTACTTCTTCATCTCTTCAGCCAGCACAGGTACAGCTTCTTTTATGCACGGGAAGGCTTCTCAAAATCCCAGCTCTGAAAAATGGCAAGTGGACAGCGGATGAATGACAAGGTTTATACTGCAAGAGTTGTATCATTCTTCAAAATTCAAGGAAAGAACTGTAGGTAGGTATGTATCAGGTACCTAAATAATGTACGACCTAACTGAAAAAATGGAGTTGTGCATTTAATATAAATAAAACACTGTCAAATTGAAAATTTAGATAGGTGAACATGGACGGCTAGAACAAGCTACCAGCTATAAATGGAGCCCTCAGCTTCAGCTGATACGCTCGCTATCTTTCTACCTACTGCAACAATAAATTCCCTTTCACAGAAAAAAATTAAAATAAATAAACAAAAAAATTACCCAACATGCTTTCTAACTCAGCCAGTAGGATTTATTTGCTCCGAGCATTTTTCTGCAGAAGATTTCGAACGAGATCTAAAGGTGTATAATTAGGATGAGGTATCTTAACAAGATCAAAGAAGAGGACAATATTAAAACACAAAAACGAAAAAGATTTTCTTCTGACAACAAAACCTCAAAGAAAATGGCAAAAATGATAAATTAATTGTAATTTATTTTTTAATAAAGTTTTTTGTTCTTCAAAAACGTTGTTTTTTTATTGCTACTGTGTTCTTTGATAAATTTGTTGAACTTAAGATTTTGATATGCTCCAAGAATATTATACAACATTCTAAAAATATTCTCCAACAGTTATGAACATAAAACAATAATGAACAAAAAAAAAGTTGAATGAGTACATTCATGCTAAACTTTACTTTCTATATACCTGTCATTTTTGCACCAATAGTAGCTAGCCTCAACTCCATTGATCACTAAGAATCTAGTATTGATGGCATGCTATTTTCAGAAGGAAAAGATATATATGGTTCACATGCCATTGGTGGCGAAACACTGGTTTTCTGGACAATTTTGCTCATCAACTTGCTCAATTTTGATGCTATTCAAATGGGATCTATATTATTATGTCGGTGGAAAATACATAAGAAACGACCAATCGTACATCTCAAAAATTCAGTTGATTTTCATCAGACTAGATATCCTAGAAAAAGTTCATTGAAAATAAATGTAGACACAAAAAGTAAAGGACATTGTTAGGCTGAGTCAAATAACACAAAATTTATTGAAATCTGATGTAAAAACGTCAATATCAATCATTATTTCCCACTTTTTTTTCAACGGTGATTTATTTTTTTAACTTCATCAGTGAAGAACGTTAGAAATGAAAAAATAGTGTTTCAAAAATAAAATATCTGAATCTTTACGATTAAGTACCTAAGTATTTTAAAAGTCAATTTTTAAATTATTTGAATTCTATCAGATTATTTTTGTATCATTTAATTCTAAGTATGGTTATAGATGAAAAAAAATTTTATCGAGAAAAAAATGATAATTAATAGTAAGTAATGAAATTCCGCTGCCAAAGGTTAGTTAAAAGCTATCTAACTAGCGTTTGTCTTTATACCAGTGACGTCATGCCGTGCGGGTTAGTATCGGATCGAGCCCACCTGTCACCTTGGGTCGGTGTATAAATTACAAGGCGGGCTCGAACATCAAGGGGCAGCTTCCTCTGACGTCACTGGTATGAACCTTCCTCAAAGCCTCATCAGACTTCGAGACTTTCGAACGAGACCTAAAGGTGTATAATTAGGATGAGGTATCTTAACAAGATCAAAGAAGAGGACAATATTAAAACACAAAAACGAAAAAGATTTTCTTCTGACAACAAAACCTCAAAGAAAATGGCAAAAATGATCAATTAATTGTAATTTATTTTTTAATAAAGTTTTTTGTTCTTAAAAAACGTTGTTTTTTAATTGCTACTGCGTTCTTTGATAAATTTGTTGAACTTAAGATTTTGATATGCTCCAAGAATATAATAATATACAACATTTACTATAATATACAACAAACTTTACTTTCTATATACCTGTCATTTTTGCACCAATAGTAGCTAGCCTCAACACCATTGATCATTAAGAAACTAGTATTGATCGCATGCTATATTCACATGCCATTGGTGGCGAAACACTGGTTTTCCGGACAATTTTGCTAAACAACTTGCTCAATTTTGATGCTATTCAAATGGGATCTATTTGTCGGTATAAGAAAAACATACATAAGAAGAAAAAATACATAAAAAAAGAAATACATGAGAAACGACCCATCGTACATCTCAAAAATTCAAACAAAGTTTATTGAAAATAAATGTAGACACAAAAAGTAAAGGACATTGTTAGCTGAGTCAAATAACATAAAATTTATTTCCGGGGGTTGTGAGGTGGAGAAAAACCAGGCGACTCATTCTCCAATTCTTTATTAGCTGGCCGAGCACTTTCGCCCATTCGGGCATCCTCAGGGCGACCTAATTATATATATCATTTAGTATTCATTATCATGGAGGCACAGAACAATCATAAAAGTTTTTAGAATTCTCAAGCTACTTACGTGGAGCCATAGGGTCCACAGCCAAGTCTGCTCAGTCACTAGGTTATTTATATTAAATCACATCTTGTCTGCCTGGTTTCCCTATGTCCTGAAAAGGTTGTTTTTGGCTTAAGATAAATATAATATAAAATAAAGATATGTTTTGATACTGGTAACCATGATCTACTTACATAAATTGGGGGGACAATAATTGAAGGAAAAGGTATCACAGATTCATTTTAGAGGGTAATTTAAAAATATAAATATGTCGGAGAATAACTGTCTTCCACAGCCCTAACTACCGCCGGCTCAAGTTCTCCCTTTCTCTATGCGCCGGCCCAAGGAAAAAGAGCAGAAAAAGAAGAACAGCGAGGTTGGAAAACGAGAAGCAGGCGGACATTGGACAGTGTGTAAAAAAAAGGGCGGACTTTGCATCTGCATGTAGCGAGTGTTGAAACGTTGTTTTAGAGTTTTTCAGTAATTATTTTCTGTAATTCAGATTCATTCAATTTTCATTAAAGAATCGTTAAAGAAACGGGCGTTCTCTTTCAAAATCGACTTGTTGATTCGTCGTAATCATGTCGGATGGAAGCAGTTCGGGCAGTCTCCCGACATCAGAAGTGGGATCCAACCTTCAAGTTTCCGAAAATGAGACGCCTTGTGTTCTACCTGACATGAACATTGTTCGCGAACTTCTTGATTCACAAAATCGCAGTATGATGGAAATTGTGAAAGCAATGCTTCCTTCAAACTCCTCAAGTGAGCGTACTCAAATTTTTTTACCAGAATTTAATCCTGACAAGAGCGAGAATAATAACCCGAGGTCTTGGACCATGACTGTTGACCTGTGTATGTCAGAAAATCCACTCGAGGGAAGTGCATTGATCATTGCACTCAGTCGCTCGCTGAAAGGAAGTGCGTCCCAATGGTTATCGCAGGTCTCATTTAGTGGTATAACTTGGTCTCATTTTCGCGAACTTTTTCTTGCTCGGTTTGACTATTTGGAATCTCCAGCTGCTGTGCTCGTTAACTTGAACAACGGCCGACCCCGTGACGGCGAGTGTTTTGCCGCTTATGCTGGACGTTTGCTCACAAACTTGACATCGAGTTGGTACAACCTGAGTGTGGAAAATATTGCTGTTTCAACCGTTTTGGCTCATCTGGCTCAATTTGATTCGCGTGTTCAACGGTTGGCGTTTACATCTGAAATCACCTCACGTGATGCCCTTCTTCGCGAATTGCGAGCTATCTCGTTTCGCAAACGTCTCAACACGTCCAGTTCTCCGTTCTTCGATTCTAAAAGACAAAGATTCGCCACAACTTCGGTCAACTCTCGGTGCGCGCATTGTCATCGAACCAACCACAAATCCGAAGAATGTTTTTACCGTCCTGGAAAAATGAAGCCGCAATTTGGGGACCGCTCCAACATACCATTGCCATCGTCGTCTACTCTCCAGAGGAAACCCCCTGTATGCTTCAAATGTGGAATCTCGGGCCACCTTTCGGTTAATTGCAAAACTTCAAATGAGAAAGCTGCTGAACGAGTGGTGACTGAGCGTCGTGTTGAATTTTGCCATGTCAACCCAACTGGAAGATTGATCCATAAGGGTGAGTTATTTACTTTTATGTTCGATTCAGGCTCAGAATGCTCCATGATGAGAGACACAATTTCTCATCGATTCGAGGGTGAAAATTTCAAAAATGTTGTCATAATGACCGGTATAGGAAATACGCCAGTCCATTGTAATTTTCAGATTTTGTCCAAAGTGTTTATAGATGGCATTGACCTTACAGTATTATTCCACGTTTTACCTGAACAATTTTTGAGCAGTGCTATAATAATTGGTCGAGAAATTTTGTCTGAAAATTTGAATGTTAAGCTAACCACAAATGAATGCAAATTTTTGAAACCAACCATACATAGAAAAGCTGAAAAATGCCAAATAATTCCAAATAATGCAAATTCTTTTGGTGTTTTTGATAATGTCAAAACTGACTTAGTGGGTCCCGAAAAAAGCCAACTCCTTGCATTGTTAGAAGATTTTTCCCTTTCGTTTACTGACAAACTTCCATCTACTAAAGTTTCGACTGGTACCTTGCATATTCGTTTGATAGACCAAACTAAAACTGTACAGAGACGACCATACCGATTTGCGCCTTCTGAACGTGAAGCCTTGCGATTGCTGGTGGATGAACTCTTAACGGCAGGTATTATCAGGCCAAGTTGTTCCCCTTTTGCTAGCCCTGCACTACTTGTCAAGAAGAAAAATGGTACTTATCGCATGTGTGTCGATTACAGGGAACTCAACAATAACACTGTACCTGATCGATTTCCACTCCCCCTAATTTCTGATCTGATATCTCGTCTTGGTGGTGCTCACTATTTTACATGCTTGGATATGGCTAGCGGTTTTCACCAAATTCCCATTCATCCTGATTCCGTGGAGCGCACTGCTTTTGTCACCCCTGATGGCCAGTGGGAATTCTTGACCATGCCATTTGGCCTCCGGAACGCACCATCGGTATACCAACGGGCTATGCTTAAAGCGCTTGGTGTTTTAGCGCATCAATATGTGATATCTTACATGGATGATCTTACTATAGTTTCTTCCACAGTTGAAGAAGGTCTTCACAGACTAAGGGTGGTTCTTGAGATTTTGACCAAAGCGGGATTTTCAATCAATATTTCCAAATGCCAGTTCATGATGAACCACATTCAGTTTCTGGGTTACCAGGTCAGAGAAGGTCATATTCAACCCGACACTCGGAAGATCGAAGCCCTGACTCTACTTCCACCTCCACGCACTGTAACTCAACTTCGGCAGTTTATAGGTCTTGCTTCTTACTTTAGGCGGTTTGTTCCCCGATTTTCTGAAATAATGGCACCCCTTTTCAAACTCACTAGTTCCAAAGGTGCAGTCAGTTGGCTCCCTCAACATGAAGAAATAAGAGTGTCCATCATCGCTAAATTAACTAGTGATCCAATCCTGATGATATTTGATCCCAAATACCCGGTAGAACTTCACACTGACGCGAGTTCAGAGGGCTATGGCGCAATCCTGTTACATAAAATTGAAAATACACCACACGTTGTTGCGTATTTTAGCAAACGTACTTCACCTGCTGAGTCAAGGTACCACTCCTACGAGTTAGAAACAATTGCTGTGAAATACGCTATTGAACACTTCCAACAGTATTTGCAGGGCCTTAAATTCACTGTTGTCACGGATTGCAATTCATTGAGAGCGTCTCGAGATAAGAAAGATCTTACCCCGAGAGTTCATAGATGGTGGGCATTTCTTCAGGCTTTTGACTTTGACATCATTTATCGGAAGGGTAATAGCATGAAACATGTTGACTTTTTATCTAGAAATCCATTACCTACCTCTCCACCAATTGAGTCCACTTGTACAATCGATCCTCAAACTGTCAACAACAACAAACGCGTCGATTTCACTGAACTTCCCGAAAACTGGCTGCTTTTTGAACAGCAACGTGATGAGGAAACCTTGAAACTTCTTTCGCAAATTCAGAATAATGAAATGGATGAAGCTCTACTACGTACATATGAAATTCGTTCCGGGATACTATTTCGCAAAGTTCAGAGGCACAATAGGACTCTTTGCCTTCCTATTGTTCCCCGTGGACTGAGATGGCCCATTATAAATAACATTCATGAAGCATTAATGCATCTCGGATGGGAAAAAACCCTTGAAAAGGCGTACAATCACTACTGGTTTGAAAGCATGTCTAAATATGTACGCAAGTTTGTAGAAAATTGTATCATATGCAAAGTTTCAAAACCAAGAAGCGGTAAAGTGCAAGCAGAACTGCATCCGATTCCAAAAGTGTTTATACCTTGGCACACTATACATATGGACGCCACTGGGAAACTTAGTGGTTGTAGTGATACCAAAGAGTATGTTTTTGTTTCAATTGACTCGTTCACCAAGTACGTCCTATTGTTCCATTCATTTCGAATTGACTCCTTCAATTGCATTCAAGCTCTCAAATCCAGTATTGCCCTTTTTGGTACTCCAGTTCGAATTATCGCTGATCAGGGTAGGTGTTTTGCTTCAAAAGATTTCAAAGAATTTTGTCGTACCCACAATATTCAACTTCACCTGATCGCTACAGGGTCCAGCCGAGCGAATGGTCAGGCTGAGAGAGTCATGAGTACATTAAAAAGTGTTCTTACTGCTGTGGAGGTTAAACAGGATTATTCTTGGCAGGATTCCTTGGGTGATGTTCAATTAGCAATGAATTGCACTGTCAATAAAACCACTAAATCATCCCCAATAGAACTCATGTTTGGTAAAATTGCTAGGCCATCAAACCTAGTTGTTGCTAGTGATGATGACGTTACAGTAGACCTATCAGAGGTGCGGAACCGTGCATTACAGAACATTGAAAAAAATGCAGCATACAACAAAAAACGATTTGACAGCACCAAAGCAAAAATTCACAAATTTTCTGTCAACGACTTTGTACTAGTTGAGAACGATGAACGAAACCAGACTAAGCTCTCTGCTAAATTTAGAGGACCTTTCAAGGTGGTAGAAGTGCTGGAAGGGGATCGTTATTTGCTAAAACCTATTAACTCAAATCGTACTTACAAATATGCACACGACCGTTTAAAAAAAGTGCCAGTTCCAGACGTACCAATAGAGACTGACGACTCAACCGATTCTGACAACCCTGATTTGAACTCTGACAACGGTCCAACTGATTCTGACATTGCTGAAGAAAATGTGCTTTTGGAAAATGATCAATGTGTTCTGTTTGATGCCGACAGTCGCTTAGTTAAGGATTAAGTTATTCAACTTTTCCAATTAATTTTGAATACTAACCATAAATTCATGCCGTTGAGTAAACTATTCTACTTGACCTGTTGGGTGCAAGGGTTTTTGTGAAGACGCAGTAGACGGCTTCACAAATATGAACATGTAATAATATAAAACAAAGATGATGAAAGTTAAAACAAAAGAAAGAATTGATAATTTCATGTAGAAGACATAAAATTGTTGGTCTCAGGCAGAAGACCTACAAAAAAAAAAAAAAAAAAAAAAAAATTTGATTGGAGATTGAACAAATGAGAATAAGCAGAAACGCTCATGTAGAAGCAGTAAAGTGACTATGATATTGTATTGGTCTCATGCAGAAGACTAAATTAATCTCAAGTCTGAAAAAAAAAAAAAAAAAAAAAAAACCTGTTCTCAAGCCAAAGAACTGTAAGTTGAAAATACTTTAAATAAGAAAGCTGAAATGTGACTGAAAGGTGAAAAGTGACTATGATATTGTATTGGTCTCATGCAGAAGACTAAATTGATCTCAAGTCTGAAAAAAAAAGAAAAAAAAAAAAAAAAACTGTTTTCAAGCCGAAGAACTGTAAGTTGAAAATACTTTAAATAAGAAAGCCAAATGTATGATTTTTGTATGATATGCAAATTTCGTTCTGGGTTACATCAAATGAAAAAGAAGAAAAGAACGAAAAAAAAAAATGAAAGAAAGTAATTTGGTTGGTTACATACGCGTTGGCCCTCATGTCACACGCTACTATTTTGGGTCAGAAAGGCCGAGTTTTGCACAATGGCTGTTTGGTAAAATTTCTTTTTCAGAGGAGTCACCCGGGACGGGCGACCCGTCAGTGATGGCCGTGTCGGAGAATAACTGTCTTCCACAGCCCTAACTACCGCCGGCTCAAGTTCTCCCTTTCTCTATGCGCCGGCCCAAGGAAAAAGAGCAGAAAAAGAAGAACAGCGAGGTTGGAAAACGAGAAGCAGGCGGACATTGGACAGTGTGTAAAAAAAAGGGCGGACTTTGCATCTGCATGTAGCGAGTGTTGAAACGTTGTTTTAGAGTTTTTCAGTAATTATTTTCTGTAATTCAGATTCATTCAATTTTCATTAAAGAATCGTTAAAGAAACGGGCGTTCTCTTTCAAAATCGACTTGTTGATTCGTCGTAATCATGTCGGATGGAAGCAGTTCGGGCAGTCTCCCGACAAATATATATATATAAAAACTCTGCTAGAACAATACACATGGATTGACTAGAATTGATTGGGGAGGTTACCTGATAGGTCCATCAGTTGTGTCATTTCTGTGTTCCAGGCAGACATAAACTATAGTTACTAAAGCTAATTTGGTATTTTGACTAGGGGTGGCATCACATTAGTTTAAATACAAGAATATGTTATCACAGCGGTAAGTACAATTAGGTTTTAGAAAAATATATATATTTGGAATTAAAAATAGATAAATTTGTCAATAGTTTAAAAAATATAAAAAATATATATATATCCATATCTGTACAAAAATATATACCTATGCAATAATTATTTGACGTGAGTTTACATATTTAAAAAAATTTTTTTTTTTTTTTTTGGTCCTAGTCTAGAATAAATTAACATTGAACATATAAATAATCTGCTTTAGTAATTAGTATTCATTTTAGGTGTTGGTGTAAAAAAGGGGCCGAAATTGTTCACCTAAGTGGGTGATTTCATTTTTCTTATTCATTGCCAGCCGGCTGTTTTTTATAATGTGAATATTTTCAAGAATTTTCCGGCTGGTTGTTCGGCGATGTTTACCTAGTGATTTGACATCATCAAAGTTCGGGGTGTGATTGTTCTCAAACATATGCTTGTCCAGTGCGGTTTTTTTCTCTTTATTAGTGACGTTCCTGTCATGCTGCTTTAATCTTTTGTGGAGGTTCTGGAGGCTCTCGCCGACGTACACTTTGTCACAGTCTTTGCATGGGATTTTGTAAACGTTATGGCGAGAGCTCAGAATGGGTTCGGCGTCCTTGATCCTTGGAAAAATGTTCTGTACTTGATTGTTGTATGTCCAGGCTATTTTGTGTTTGTTAAATATGTTTTTAAGGGGCGCCCATTGTCTGTTGTATGGTATGGTGATGTATTTTATGGGTTCGATGTTGTTTGTGGGTCCTGTGTCATTGTTTGTGGCGGGTGTGTTGTGTTGGGTGGTAGATGTGTATATTATGGATTTTTCGGCTTTTTTAATTTCATTGGATATTATGTACGCAGGATAATTGTTCAAGGTGAATATTTGTTCTAATTTTGTTTTTACGTTATTATAAAATTCTGGAGAAGTTAGTTTTAAGGCGGAATAAGCATAATTGTAAATGAGGTTTCTCTTGAATTGTTGTGGGTGGTTGGAATTGAAGTTAATTAGTTTGAATGTGTTTGTCGGTTTGAAGAACCATTTGAATGTTAGGTTTCCATTAGTTTTACGAATTATTGTGCAGTTTAAGTATGATATTTCTCGGTTAGTTTCTTTCTCTATAGTGAATTGAATATTTGTGTTGATTTGGTTTAACGTCTGGTGTAGGGCATCAACTTCGCTCTCTTTGACAGCCAGGAGGAGATCGTCCTCGTACTTGTAGATAAAAATGGGCTTGTTATTTGGTTTTGACATTATCTCGTCTAGCATGTCATTGAGGACGAGTTTCCCAACAGTTGAGGAGAGCGATCCTCCCATCTGTTGTCCCTCCAGTTGTCTGTAGAATGTGTTGTTAAATTTAAAGTAACCGTTGTTGCAGCATAAATTAAAGCCTTCGATAAATAGATCTATGTTCTTGATGGGAGAGGTTTGGACTATCGTTGCCCAGTTCTTCTTTATTACTTTTACTGCGTCCTCAGTTTTAACGCTTGGGTATAGGTCCTTTACGTCAAAACTTACGAGGATGTGGGGATCTTGTATAATCGTGTGTTTAATTTTGGTGACTAGTGTTTGTGCGTTATTAATGTCATATGGGTTGTTCATTGTGAATGGTTTTAGGATGTTGTTGTACCATTTTGCAAGTAGCTGTGTGGGTCCGTTACAGTTAGCAACCACTGGTCGGAGTTTTGCTGGGTTTTTGTGTGTTTTTAGTTTTCCATATAGGTGTGGTGTTGTACTGTGGGCATTGTGTAATTTGCTGCAATTGTGTATATTTGCTGGGAAACTTATACACAACAACATAATAAACAAAAATGAAAAAAACAAATTACACATTCTACAGACAACTGGAGGGACAGGACCCACAAACAACATCGAACCCATAAAATACATCACCATACCATACAACAGACAATGGGCGCCCCTTAAAAACATATTTAACAAACACAAAATAGCCTGGACATACAACAATCAAGTACAGAACATTTTTCCAAGGATCAAGGACGCCGAACCCATTCTGAGCTCTCGCCATAACGTTTACAAAATCCCATGCAAAGACTGTGACAAAGTGTACGTCGGCGAGAGCCTCCAGAACCTCCACAAAAGATTAAAGCAGCATGACAGGAACGTCACTAATAAAGAGAAAAAAACCGCACTGGACAAGCATATGTTTGAGAACAATCACACCCCGAACTTTGATGATGTCAAATCACTAGGTAAACATCGCCGAACAACCAGCCGGAAAATTCTTGAAAATATTCACATTATAAAAAACAGCCGGCTGGCAATGAATAAGAAAAATGAAATCACCCACTTAGGTGAACAATTTTGGCCCCTTTTTTACACCAACACCTAAAATGAATACTAATTACTAAAGCAGATTATTTATATGTTCAATGTTAATTTATTCTAGACTAGGACCAAAAAAAAAAAAAAAAAAAATTTTTAAATATGTAAACTCACGTCAAATAATTATTGCATAGGTATATATTTTTGTACAGATATGGATATATATATATTTTTTATATTTTTTAAACTATTGACAAATTTATCTATTTTTAATTCCAAATATATATATTTTTCTAAAACCTAATTGTACTTACCGCTGTGATAACATATTCTTGTATTTAAACTAATGTGATGCCACCCCTAGTCAAAATACCAAATTAGCTTTAGTAACTATAGTTTATGTCTGCCTGGAACACAGAAATGACACAACTGATGGACCTATCAGGTAACCTCCCCAATCAATTCTAGTCAATCCATGTGTATTGTTCTAGCAGAGTTTTTATATATATATATTTGTCGGGAGACTGCCCGAACTGCTATATATTTATATTTTTAAATTACCCTCTAAAATGAATCTGTGATACCTTTTCCTTCAATTATTGTCCCCCCAATTTATGTAAGTAGATCATGGTTACCAGTATCAAAACATATCTTTATTTTATATTATATTTATCTTAAGCCAAAAACAACCTTTTCAGGACATAGGGAAACCAGGCAGACAAGATGTGATTTAATATAAATAACCTAGTGACTGAGCCGACTTGGCTGTGGACCCTATGGCTCCACGTAAGTAGCTTGAGAATTCTAAAAACTTTTATGATTGTTCTGTGCCTCCATGATAATGAATACTAAATGATATATATAATTAGGTCGCCCTGAGGATGCCCGAATGGGCGAAAGTGCTCGGCCAGCTAATAAAGAATTGGAGAATGAGTCGCCTGGTTTTTCTCCACCTCACAACCCCCGGACATCAAGAGACGCGACGAGAAGGAAAAGAATAAAATTTATTGAAATCTGATGTAAAAACGTCAATATCGATCATTTTTTATGGATTTTGATCTTCATCAAAAATGATCGATATGTGAATTGCGAAACGTGAATTGCGTGAAGTGCGCAAACTAAAGCAGTGTAAGTCTACAGACAATGAAAAATACAGCAAATAATAGTACAGTGGTTTATTATTCCTTTTTTTTCAATAGTCATTTTAAGAATATCCATTTGTGATGATACTTATTCCGAACATTTGTGAAACAGATTGGTAGCTATGTGGGAAAACTCCGTAACAACTATTGTAATTTTAATCATTGCTATTATTCTTAATTTCGAAATGAAATGCTAATTTTTTCGCCTAACGGTACAGTTGAATAGGGTGTTTGACGACCTTTCCAACGCGTATACAACAATTTTTATAGCTCCAAGAACTCTCAAGTAATTCCCTCATGCCAACTTTGTGAAAACCTCCGAAATTTTACACACAAACTGCGATAGCTCGAGAACCAATAAAGCTACCGACCCCGCGATGGTGTTATCCGATTCAGCGTCCAAAAATCTATAGAAATGGATATCAAACACACCTTTTTCTGAGAAACGTTGGGAAATACGAATATTCTCCCCCTCAAAAATACCCTGAAAATTGAGATAGCGATTTGGCGAAAGAATTGAGCCGTTGTCAGGCCACGATTGATTTTTTGTGAAATTTCAAAAATGTAACTATAATAGTTTCCTCCAAAAAGTGATGGCGGCGTACGGCAGACGGACAGGATTTTTTCTACTGGATATTCGGATCCTATATGCCTTGAAACGTAAATTGTAAAATGTTGAGGGGGTTAGTAAAATTAGGGAGATTTTCACAAATTGGGCATAAAGGTATAACTCGAGAATCGTTGGCGCTATGAAAATCGTAATCTTGTTGGAATGGTCGTCCAATGGTCTCTTCAACTATAAAGTTAGACGAAAAATGTACCTTTTAATTTAATGTTTGAGCAAGTTATGATAGTTTTCCCAAATCATTACCTATTGAATCGAAGGAATAATAAACCACTCATCGCATTTGCAGGGTTTTTGTAAAAGTTATTAGCTTGCAAAGTCAAAAGTTGCTATTTTCGCAAAAATCACTTTTTCCAGCATTTCTCCGAATCTGGGGCTGTAACTACTGGATGGATTTTGTTTTAATTTGGGACCTACCAGGATAGTATCCCTCTCAAAAATAAGTTTAAAAAGTAATCTCATCGACTTACAGGGGCTGAACACCAGCCTTATCACACAATTTATACTGAACGCTGACTTCTTTCACCAAATATTTAGCCGCATGTATCCCAGAAATTTTATTCCCCAATCATGAATCAGTTTATCACTCCACAAACAAAAAATTGCCACCATCCTTACGTATTTGATGATTAGGTCGATAAAACGACTGTCCTGTTTATACTGCTCCACTTCCTTGAATTGCATGATGGTATCTTCAAGAAGCGGTATCAGATTCACTTCTTTGCCATGTTTTGGGCAACTCTGTTCAATCCAATCGACATAGTCATGCCGCGGCGGTAGGGGGTCATTTCCATCATATGTCATATTTTTCATGCTCCCTGAAAAATATCATCAACTCAAATCACACAGATTGAAATTAATTAGTAACAAGAAAAATTAAAAACAGCTATAATATACAAACTCTCGCTCTTTTTGGAGTTTCGCCCGAAGTTCAACATCACTCAGGGCACGAAGTGCTAATCCAAGTTTGCTTGCTCTCGTCCCTGCTCCAGGGGTTGGATGTTCTCCTTACAAAGTTCCAACGTATCAGGAGCCATCCTTAACCACTCTGAAACAACACGTTGTTAAACAACGTTCACTACGCACAATCATGCTCGACTGATTTATTTATTACCAAACTTTTGATTCCACACATAATTGCATGATCATATTTACTTATGTGACTCCTACTAGTAACTGTGTTGAAGTGTACATAGATAACACAGAACATACATTATGTAGTCGGTAACAGATATAACCAAAATTATAAGATCAAGAAACTAGTACGAAGGCCGCAACGTTAGTACACTACAACTGTTTTGAGAAAAAAAAAAAAGAAAAGTAGAAAAACCTACGAATTAGGTTGATAATGCAGAAGTGCAGTATCTGAGCCTAACAACACAAGCCAAGTATCATAAAATGAGGTCATTTTTATAGCAATGACACCCAAAAATGTATGACCGCCCCTGAAGGGGGAATCAAGTAATTTACACATCGCTACAAACATTAAAGAACTTCAAGCATTCAAATATACTGATTTTTCCAATGATGGTTAAAAATCAATTTTAATACGGGAGCAATCGATGTTTTTAGGGACCTATGTTTGGGACTGCATAATTTCTAAACGAAAACTGTTTTTCCTTAGTTTGAAGACTAAAATTGTTCAAATTTAAGTCTAGTTTACGTGATATAAGTTTGGTATTGATTGAACCAAGCGTAGATACTTTTCAGGCCGTAATTCTAAAAAAATTGTTTCGAAATCACGTTTTTTGAACTATTTATGCTTGTAGAAAAAAAAAACTACATAAGTCATAGAATTTTCGTTAACAGGTTTGAATTCAGCATTACTTTTTCAACAAATTATATGGTTTTGAGGGCCAAATCCTGTCATTATAATGCACAAACGTTGGGTGAATTTCTGAAATTTTGTTCGGATCCTCTCATTCAGTGTAATTGCGGATAGGCTCGAGAAAATCATTCATCAATTTTCGGTGGAAACGTCAAAATTGTTCGGAATAATTACTATCACAAATGGATAGTCTTTCTAAATCAATATTGAAGCGAAGGAATAATTAACCAGTGTACAATCATTTGCAGCGTTTTTTATTTGATATTCGGATTCTACATGCCTTGAAACGTAAAACATCAAATTTTGAGGAAGGGTTATAAAAATTTTTTTCTTGGGCGATTACAATGGTTTATTATTGAATATTAAACCAAAACATCAAGGAGCCAATCCAGTTCGCCATAATTGGTGAACTTGACATAAGTTATCAACATTTTAATTTTCTGATTATTAGAATATCCTATAGCTGACACTTGAACGTTCTTACAGTCTTTAATCATAACCTGTGTTGTGGATACGAAAATACAGGAGTCCAGCATGATTTCAACAAAATCTCAAGAATTGTTACATCGTTTCAAATTGTGTTTGGATATTATGTACTATGAAAAAGTATTTTCGAATCCTCCTACTCAATAGCACAGCAAATCACTTCAACGCATGCCACATGTTGCATTATTTAGAGACCGACCATGAGATGAGGCGTATGAAAGCAAATAAATAGCAACGTAGTAGGTAAACTTACCATAATAGAAGTTCGGACGAAGAATAAAAATAAACACTTGGCGCGAGGTGATACGAGACTGAGCACAGCGGACGTTCGCGCCAGGCGCGAGGAGATACGAGACTGAGGTGAAAGGTCGTACCAGCCGCGAGAGCTCTGCCTTGCCTAGCCTTGAGAAGGTGGGCGGGCCTTATGTCTCGTTCGGGACCGAATGTGAGCGGCAGTCTCAATAATTTTTTCTTAAATTATATTTTACCTTGTATAGTGTAATTATATTTACCTTTATTACCTTTATTTTTCTCCCACTCTAACATGATTAAATTGATACCTACATGAACAATGAACTAACTAGTAGCTTTTTAATTTGTGAAATAATCAAAATAAATTATGCCGATCTTCCAATAATTCAATATTGAGTAGTTCATTGATTTTTAAGCTAGAAGAGCATTATTTTAAGGACAAAAAATCATATTATGTGAATTGGCCAGCTCTTGGAATGTTTGACTTGGATGGACAGTTCTACGCCCTCTCTCTTGCTCAACATGTTATCTTATCTGTTACTACTGTACTGTGATAATATTATTCATTCTCGAACTTTCGTTTGTCTTTGTCGTTTGGGATATCGGAGCCTCAATATCGATATTGGCATCGGTGTCGATATCGTACTCCCAATATCGATATCAACGATATATTGGTCCCTTAACATCGATATTTATCGATATATCGGTTAATTATAGATTTTTTCAACATTTTAAAAAACTACCATTTCGCGCAGCTATGTATCGTGATTATTGTGTACCGGTACTTATCTCCCTAAAAATTTATTTTGTAGTACCACAGAGCAGAATTTGATAAAACAACAACACAGTATTATTATGACACATCAATACAATACAGCTACAGCATGGGGTGGAGATAACATAACATAACCCTGGTGAAGGTTACTTTACTTGGTCAGTCTCATCCAAGGTGACTAGAACATCATTTAGTCACCTTGAGTCTCATCAGTCGATTGGTCAACGGTCGATGTGAATGGTCGATTGTATTAGATATGTTATTCGGTATTGATGAGATTCAACGTCGATAAGATTCAACGTCGATGGTCAACGGTCGATGTGAATGGTCGATTGTATGAGATATGTTATTCGGTATTGATGAGATTCAACGTCGATAAATAATTAATTTTATTTAAAAGAAGCCGATGTTTCACAAATTTTTCCGATATCCGATATATCGGTAAGGTACAATCGATCATCGATAAATATCGACAGACCAATATCGATTTAAAAAATCGGTTCTTCGTGACCGATTATCGATACTTTTGAAATATCGATTATTGATTCCCATCCCTACCACAGACTGGGACTGGACAGTTACCCTATTTCTATATTATTATTAGGGGAGGTGATCCAATCAATGAATCAATCAGCAAGTGTTCAGGTCAATAGGAGTACCTAGGAAAGTAGTCCTCAAAATGTGTAGTTGGCGAATGAGTTACTGTGAAGTTGGAAATTAATTTAATTAAAACCTGTTCGATGTTGTTTATTGTGACTTTGACCAGCCATAAAAGTCAATATTACCAACTTATACCGAAGCAATACCAGCCTGACTCGTGCGTTTTTCTATTTTTGGCTCTCCTGGCTCGTTTTCCACTTGTAAAATAACGTTGCGGCCTTCGCACGATTTTCTCAATTTTATAATTGATTATACCTGTAACCGACTCAAACATGTTAGTACTGTTTGATCTATGCACACCACTTGTTTATATTATTAGAAAAGTTGGTTCAATCAATCAAGAAGTGGTCGCGTCAGTACGAGAAGTTAAGTAGCTAGTCCTCATTTTAATGTGTCGTTGGTGATTGAGTTGCTCTTAGGACATTTTTTCAGAGTTTTTCCATTGGCAAATAATTTTGAAGTCGGTTTAATTTTTTCGAAGTTTTTATTAGTGTTTATGATCGCCGGTTTATGACTTAATAAGACTGAATTATTTTATACTTGTATTTTGTGCCAACCCTTCCGATTAGTTGGCAACTTAAGGAAAATCGAGGGAAAATTTAACGTTGGCCATACTTGCCTGATCATGCAGCCATAGCGAAACAAAGCAAGGTGATCTTTCGACTTTTGGAACTCATCTCCGTACTTTTCCGTTCGAAGTCGCTAGTCAGATTGTAGGGTTTTTTGTTCGTTGGCCCTTGTCATTTTCCGTCACAATTTTTTTAAAATCATTTTGCCGTGCGACCTTTTTGAAGAAATTGTTTTAAATATTGTCATTTCCGGACGGGAAAGGAATATTATGAGTTGGCTTTTTTGCCTGGATTATGTACAGGAATACTTCAACTGTTAATATCGTCCACCGGCCTCGTCAGTTCAACCTTGCACTGCGCGACCTTTTCGCCCAGTCGATCAACGTCGCTTGTTCCGCATCTAATCCTGAACTCAACAACATTGGTTACGCTGAACTCGACATGATGGCGGGTAACGGAAAATTGTTCAAAACTTATTGTTGATAACTCGATTTTATTCGGTCAAGGGGATGGATTCTGGAGGTAGGCATCCGCCTGAACTGCCAGTTGACGAAAATTCACATTTTCCTTCGTCGTTGGTAGAATTCTCGGAACTATCGAGAGCCAATTTTTCACCAAGAGCCCAAAGCGTTTTTTTCTTTTTTAAAAATAAAATATATGAGTTCTTTGCTATCGACAAACATTTAGTGAAAATTGGAGAAAATAGCAATAATTAATTGCTTCCTTCATTTTGATGCTAGACTCAACACCGCCAAAGTATTTTTAACAAGAAATTACTCCAATTAAAACCTAAATATCGGTTTATCTTGTTGCCTTCAGTATGGCGCCTTGTATTTCCTATTCGACTATGATAGCCTGGACTGCAAGCATCGTAGATAATGTTGCATTGACATTTTGTGATCTCCTCACTGTAAGCGAGAACAACTTCGAACCTAAGGTTTAGAGGATGTTCTTACGAATCTGTTAGGGACACGTTACTTAATGTTATCGAGAGCCTTGATAAAAAGAGCGACCGTCACCGATAACGGCTGCCGTACCCTAGGTTGCTAAAGAGCAAAAGTTTAACGTAAACGCGTTGTTGCCTAATATCATTTGTTCCGCAAAATTATTTGAAATGTCCACTCCGTTAAATCGTAAGCTATTAATTGAAATGTTTCAATTTCATCACTTTCACCAATTCAATTATTCTCGTACTCTGCTATTGCATGTCAGTAATTCTGGGTTGACACATTTTCATAGACTATTTCCCAGCTAGTGGGATATGATTGAAACCAGTGGTGTGCATAGATCTTGTCGTATTTTCATGTTTGAGTCGGTAACAGGTTCATAACCAATAATAAAATCAAGAAACTCATGAAAAGAACACGTTGCTACACTACAACTGTTACTGAAAAAACGCTGCAAATGATTGTACAGTGGTTAATTATTCCGAACATTTGTGAACGTTCCCACCGAAAAACAGATGGTAACTATAAGGGAAAACTCCGTAGCAACTATTGTAATTTTAATCATTTTTATTTTTCCTAATTTCTTAATTAAAAGCTAAACTTATTGCCTAACGGTAAAGCTGGACAGAGCTTTCCAATGAGTATAGAACGATTTTCCTAGCTCTAAGAACTCTCGAGTTATACCCTCATGTCACATTTCTGAAAATCTCCCAAATTCGGCACAAAAGCTTCGATAACTCGAGAACCAATAAAGCTATCGACCCGGCGATGGTCTCATTCGATTCAGCGTCCAAAAATCTATATATATTTGATACGAAGTACACATCTTTCTGAAAAACCATGGAAAAGATGAATTTTCTTCCCCTCAATACCCCCCAAAAATACCCTTAAAATTGAGCTAGCAAGTTGGTTCAAGAATTGGGCCGTCGTAGGACCGAGATTGATTTTTGGTGAAAATTTCAATAATGTAGCTGTGGGGAACACCCACTATCTTCTTGAGAAATGACAAAGGATTGATTCAAATTCGCTACCGCTACCTTCTCGACAGGTTCGGTTGATACGCACAGCGCCACCTCCCTGCTAGGTCGGCCCGTTTGCTACCATTAGCTTCTGAGCTTGGCCAAGTTCGCAATATTTTTGCGAAGGGACTTCCCCCGAGGAAGTCTCGATAAATACTTGAATTTAAAGCGTTTGGTAGTTAGTTGGTTCCCTCGTCATCAACAGGGCCCAACCGACAGCTATCAAACGTGGTCAGTTGCAGCGCCCACAACTGGTGACCCCAGTTCGAACACGGCTTCCGCAGCCTTCGAAATATGTGGCATGTAGCTGACCATAATCCTTCCTCATTTCTCGAGGGGAGCCCTGTGGGGAACACCCACTATCTTCTTGAGAAATGACAAAGGATTGATTCAAATTCGCTACCGCTACCTTCTCGACAGGTTCGGTTGATACGCACAGCGCCACCTCCCTGCTAGGTCGGCCCGTTTGCTACCATTAGCTTCTGAACTTGGCCAAGTTCGCAATATTTTTGCGAAGGGACTTCCCCCGAGGAAGTCTCGATAAATACTTGAATTTAAAGCGTTTGGTAGTTAGTTGGTTCCCTCGTCATCAACAGGGCCCAACCGACAGCTATCAAACGTGGTCAGTTGCAGCGCCCACAGTAGCTATTATAGTTTGGCCGGAAAACTGCTAACGGCGTAGGGCGGACAGACAGATTTTTTTTTATTGGATATTCGGTTTTTACATGCCTTGAAACGTAAAACATCAAATTTTGAGGGGGGGTTAGAAATGTTTTTTTTTTCTTGGGCGATTACAATGGTTTATTATTGAATTCCATTCGCCCTAACAAATATTTTAAGACTAGCCTCATATTATGTAGAACAATATGTGCTTGTATAGCCTGTAAAAATTGAAGCAGAAAAAAACGCTGAACGGATATTTGTTGAATGAATAGTGCATTATCCAAAATTCAATAAAAACTGATTTTCCACATTCACTGGGAGAACATTTCCTGAAAATTTAATTGAGTTAATGAGGGCGATATGGCGATTTATGTCACTTTTTGACCACTGACAGACGGACAAACAGACACATGTGCAGAAAGTATTCTGAGAATACCACAATGAAAATTGCTTCCGATAGTAACTCCGTTCTGAATATACCTTTTCAGAAGATCACTGTACTTCCATGTTTACGAAGTAATAATGGAAGGATCTGACGCTGATGATAACTGTAGAGAAGATACTATAATGCAAAAACGTATCACAACAATGGTAGCGAAAACTATTGTAATTAATTTTTTCTTACATTCATAATTGATTCGGTTGGTTCCAGATTTAGGTTTCAGAGGGCGAGGGAAGGCGTCTTTTGTCGTGCCTCCGGAAGTCTTAGACCAGCCGCTTAGGCGGCCCGGAACAAGCGCGCCGGCTCCCCTTGGCCACCACGAAACGCCAAAAAATTGTTCCAGTCCGGCTAAAGTAATTTTTTCTTCATTCCCTTGTCTAACGAGATCATTAATTAATTTGTGTTATTCCCTTGTCCAACTAGATCGCTACATTCACTATTATTTCAAGTTATTAAATAGATTTTTCTTAAAAAAAATAATAATCGCGTTTTTAATCGACTTCAAAAGGAGGAGGTTACTATGGTTGACTTGCAAGTTTTTTTTACTTTGAACGTGTTACACTCCTCTAGATTCAATTTCTCTAGATTGAATTCCTGAGCCGCTAATAAAATGTGTTCTGATTTTAAGTTGTGTTCGCGTTTCCCGATTTCTCAAAGAATAAAAAGCGAAGGTCTTAGAAAATTTTAAAAGGTATACCAGTATTCAATAATGCGTAACTAAAATTGCTTATGAATATACATGTTCTAATCTCTATTCACTGAGGAAACTATGAACTAAGTCGGTGTGTGTTTAACATTTTTACCAACATTCATTATTAATGAGATCATTCCAATATTTTAGTGACACTGATAATTTAAGGTTGTCAATAGATCGTACAGATAATTCAAAATCGTTGGGCTAGACAACTTTTCTCAATATTTTTGCCAACCATTTCTCCCCTGTTTTCCTCCTTCTCAGTTAGCCACCCTATCGCCTCATCAGAATCAGTTAAATTTCTGTATCTTAGAGTTCTCTAATGGATGAGCTTTCTTGACTAGAACCTGAAAAGGGCATGGAAAAAATCTTTTTTTGCTCCAATGTGAAATCTGGCAGGAAGTTTCCTGTAATGCTGCTCTGTGCTGACGATCATGAAGTTCTTCGTTGTTGGGTTGAGGGGGAGAAAACCAAGGCGACTTGTTCTCCTGTTTTTTATTGTCGGCTTGCCAAGCACTTTCGCCCATTCGGGCATCATCAGGGCTTCCTAACACCATCACAAGGTATCCACGGCCCCATGGCCGCCAATTGTGACGATGCTCTGAAGCCCTGATGATGCCCGAATTGGCGAAAGTGCTTGGCAAGCCGACAATGAAAAACTGGAGAACAAGTCGCCTTGGTTTTCTCCCCCTCGACCACAACAACGAAGAACGGTCGATGCGACATAGCTACAACAAAGATCATGAAGTGTTTTGCAGAATTGCGCCGAAGTGGTTGTACTTACTCGCAATCGTCAAATGAATTTCTCCAAGACTTGATTGTTGTTGCCGACGTTCAAACATATTTTCCTCACTCTGATTGGTTGAAACATACTAATGATTTCGAAGTTCTCATTGTTTTCAAGCTTAAAAGCGGATTTCAAATAATAACAATAGGTTATGGGAGCCCAGCAGTAAATAATTCAGCTTGAAGCAGTCAAGGAACTGTGAAAGTAAGTGAAAATCGATTTCACTGAAAATGAGTTAAAGCAATCGAATTGAACTTCTTTGAAGTGACAACTTTGATACGTGGAAAATCCACTCCCAAGCACATCTTCGTCAGACTGGTTTTCTCAACCACATCAATTGCCAAAAAACCTGAAACTGGATTTAAAAGACGCAGAATGTGTCGAATGGATCGGAAATGATTTAGATGCAAAATTCGAACTTTTGCTCCCAATTTCACCATCTGAATTAAAGCAAGTGAAAAAATGCGAACATGCCAACCCCATCTGGGATACCTTAAACAACACGTTCGAGAGGAAAGGCTCAGCAAGGATGGCCTCATGGCTAAAGCTCGTGTACACCTCGACACTTCCACAGATACAGCAAGTAAACTAGCTAAAATGGACGTTTAGGTAAACTCTAAGCTACTCAGCATAATTATGCTTTATCCGTTACCAGCTTCTTATGAAAATTTTGGAATCGCTATCGAGTCTCGCAATACTCTTCCTAACCCTTCTAAACTAAAAGCTAGAAGCTTTAACATTAATAAAACTAAAAAGCCTCAAAAACCTTGTCCGTTCTGTAGAAAGTTTGGTGATAAGCCCGGAAATTGTTGGGAAAATAAAAATAGGAAAGAAGGTAAATCTGACTGCATTTATATGTCAGATGCAACTTTTCTATCAATTCAGACCAAGACATCAACTACCAAGACATTGGGAGTACGTTGCGCCTATGTTCGGACAATAATTTTTCAAGCGTTTCAAGAGTAGCTGTAAGGGTCAGCCAAAACTTGCTTCGAAATATTATACCACTTCTATTGAGAGAGAAGGGTTCTTTAGACTATGAATGAAGAAAAATGACTTCTGTTTGAAAAAAAATGGAAATTTGGCACAAGAAATTGGGTCACTTCAATGAAACCTATCTGCAAAACGCTCCCAAGCATGAAAACATCAATGGCCGCGACTTCAATTACAACGAAAAATTGTCATATTGTTTACTTTTTCCAAAAAAGTCTTAACAACTCGCAAACACCTCTTGAAATTACACATTCAGATGTATGCAGACCGTTCACGCCACCGTCACCAGGCGAGGCATGGTATTTTGTTACAATCATCAATGAATATTCCAGATACTGTGAAGCATACTTTATCGAACACAAAAATTATGTGTTGGACTACTAAACTGAAGATGAAAATGTCAAAAATCAAGTTCTTACAAAGCGACCATGGAAAAGGTGAATACTGCGACCAAAATGTGGATAATTACGTGAAGAGCTGTGGAATCCAAAGACGACTATCAGCGCCATATACACCCCTACAAAATGGCATTGCTGCAATTTTGATGTCTTTTTTTTATTTGTTAAAGTTTTCTTCTATCAATAGATGAACTTCTCGATTTTCCTGCTTCTTGCTCACGTGTCCGTCATCATTTTTATTCCAGCTACCAAAATATTGTTCCTGATCCATCCTCTCCAATTATTTACATAGCCGCCCAGGCCGTTTGTCCCTTGAGGCCAATTTGCTCCCAAGTATCCTCTCTAGTATCAACCTTTTCTTTATCCATCACATGTGAATTCATTTTCTCCTTTTTCAATATCTTATCGTAATTTTTTCTTTTTTTATTTTTTATATTTTTTTTTTAGTGTATGCCTTCAAAATTAAAGTTTCTTAAATCAATTTTAAATTAAAAAAATTGCCGTACATAATTGACAGCGTGCCTGAAGCGAATTAATCGTACACTCATTGATCTTTTAGCTGATCCCACTGGACCATTTCTTCACTGGCGAGCCAATAGATGAATTTGAACTGTACCGCGTCATGGAGAAATTCATCCTCAACAATACAAGCGGGCTGAACGAATTGGAGTTAGTTAACTTGAGAGTCATGAATTAATTAAATAAGTTCTTTGTTTGTTCGTCCCATTTTTCACATAGTTATTGTGGTGAGAGGGAGATGAACTTGGCGACTCTTTCTCCATTGTTCCTCTTATTCGCCCAGATATTTTGCATTTTCGGGCATCATAGCTTCGAGTAAATCAGTTTCTTATGGCCTGGTTGTAGGCTCCTGATGGACCTTTGTGTTAGCTAATAAAATCCGATTCACTTCACTTATCATTTGCTTTGTGATTTTTTCACAGACAAATGATGGAATACCTTAGCGAGAAAGCGTTAGATTCAGACAGGAACGTCCCGACTATCTGCAAATACCTTTATGTGTTCAGTAAGGATCCAGTTGTAGGTGATGATGTGCGCTCTGCATTCTACAAAAATCTCGAAAAGAATTTCATGGGTGAGTAACAATTGATCAAAGACTGTTCTTGTTCGAGCAAAGCACTGGAAACAGCTGCAACGTTTCAGAAAAAAAAATAATAATAAATTTCAAATGTTTAAATGTCACTCCCACTCCTTTCTTTCAATTTTCTTGATACGAACCTAATTTGTGTGTAAAATTACCTTGTCCTAGATAAATGAAAATCTGGGCTGTAATAGAGAGTTTTTGCAAGTCACTAATGTCAGACGTTGGAATAAGACGTGTCCAGGATGAGAAGTCCAGATGCTAACCTCATTCATTGAGTGGTACATGGAGTGTATGTTGATTTCAATCTCATAAGTCTTTTTCAAGTTACTAACGGTTTGTGTCATTAAAGTTGCGGTGCATCGAAAGAGAAATGAAGATATTTGAAAATATGACCGAGTTACGTATGCCGAAGGCCTTGTTATGAAAAATGAATGGATAAATTACCCAACCCCGTTCTGTTGCATGTTAGTTTCATCATCTTCGACTCAGCAATTCAGCTCATAAATTCATGCATTTCAATACCCTGAATCAGCGTGACTTTTGATATATTTATTCCACATCAATCCTCATACTTAACTATTAACTTTGATTACGGCAGTTATCTAGTAAGGTCACATTAATATAATATGTAATTGTTTTCTAAAATTCGATTTTCAGAGGCATGAAAATAATGAAATAGAGTCACAAAACCCAATAAAAACTATGGGTTTGACGATCGTTTACAACTTGATGGCGAGTTCTAAGAGATAGAATGGCCAGTAGCCATTTTTTTTTTTTTTTTTTTTTTTTTTTTTTTTTTTTTTTTTTTTAAAGAATAGGCATTCATTTCACTCACCTACCAGATAATGTTTTCATTGGGTTACAATCAAAATGTTATGTTATTGACATGCCCTTGTCACGTCAAACTGTAGGTAAATCAGCTTCCCAGGGTCTTCAAGGTCATATGACCTCACACGTACTTTGAGGAGTCATGTCTTACATTACTGGCTTGCAAAAACTCACTAATATCTCGACGCGGTTTTGATACATGAATATTTAGGCAGAGAAGAGCTTAGACAAACTGAAGGACCAACGAGGTATCGGAATTTCATCCGATGGATAATGGCTGCAGCTCATCACTTTCGCAACCTCCTCTATGCTCCGTTTGACGAACTGCTGCTCGGCCTTTTGGCTCTTGCTGATGAAATATCGTCCTTCAACGACTCCGAAGACATTCCCCTCTACTGCACTCTGGTTTGTCATTTTTTCTTCATTTTTACTTCCATGTTTACGCAGTAAAAGAAGTATTGAGATCGTCTGAAAAGTCGAATTCGGAATTGAGGTCCTGATAAAAGAAATTTTCATAGTAGTATACTCAGAAACACTTTCTGAACAAGTGTCTGTGTGTCCGTCTGTCTGTGGTCACAAACTGACATAAATCGCCATATCTCCCTGAAAAACGAATGAAATTCAATGGCATTTTCAGAAAATGTTTTCCTAGTGAATGAGCAAAATTAGGTTTTTTCAAAATTTGAAAAACACCTGCATTCGAGATATACTTAAGCCTTCAGAATTTTTTCTGTTTCGATTTTTACAAGCTATAAGAGTCAATATTTTTGTACGTTTGAGGGCTTGAAATGTCGGTTATGGCAAGTAGAAAACACGTGATTTTTTGTATGTTGGGTCACATACAGTGCCTCCACGTTATGAGCCTTTTTCACGATTTCACTAGTGCATGTTTTGTATTTTGATTTTTACAGGCCGCAAAACTCAATGTATTTGAACGTTCAAGATCTTAAAATGATGGGGTCGGCGATTGAATGATGCCTGATTTTTATCAAATGGGTCACATGCAGTACTTCAGTGCTATTTGCACATTAGCTACATTTTGATTTTTATAGACCACAAAAATGAATATATTTGAACGCTGGAGGACTTGAAAATTTTCTATATGACAGTTGAATATCGCTTGATTTTTATTATTGGGGTCACATGCAGTACCTCCTCGTAAAACGCATTTTCAGTTATTTTAATTGTATTTTTTAGGTCTCTTTGCTTCAAATGTGACCAACTTTGACCTCGTTCACAAAACTTGTTTTGTATGGTTTGGGTAACACACAGTGCTTCCGCCGTATGCCATTTTTAAGCTTTTGAGATTTCTATAAACGGCAAGAGTGAATATACTTTAAACTTCGAATTTTTCTATATGACAGCTGAATATCGCTCGATTTTTATTACTGGTATCACATGCAGTACTTCCTCGTAAAACGGATTTTCAGTTATTGTACTTTTTGGGGCTCTTTACTACATATTTGACCAACTCTGACCACGTTCACAGAACTTGTTTTGTATAGTTTGGATAACACACAGTACTTCCGCTTATTCTGGTTTTTTTTTCTATTATAGATTTTTATAGACCACAAGAGTGAATTTACTTTAGACCTTGAATTTTTCTTTATGACAGTTGAATGTTGCTTGATTTTATAATTGGGGTCACATGCAGTACTTCCTCGTTACACGCAATTTCAGTTATTTCATTCTACCGCTATGGTCACACGCCGTGCTCACACATGGTGGTGGTCACACCATGGCCGTGGTCACACATCATGCTATCCACTAGTTTTTGTATTAGAAATATTCACATTAGCCATAGGTAAGTCAATATAGTTGAACTTTTAAAAGGACGTGAAATGTTATCTGTGGCGGGTGAATGACGATAGATTTTTATCATTAAAGTCGCCGCATTCCATACTTCTGCGTTTATTAAAATATTTTTGGCATCTAGAGTGCTTTTTGGAATTCTGATTTGTTTATGGCAGGGAATCACGCTTGATTTCATAAAACTAAATTGATATTCGGAAATGATAATATACTATGAATACGATGGTTTTTCATCTCGATTTGAACTAATCCAACATAATAAACGATGACAACATGCCTAAAACATTTAGTGGAGAATGAAGGTGGATTTATTTTAATCATTACATTGTTTGTAGAACAGTGGAAATTATTTCGTCTGTTAGTTGATTTTTGTACAATTCCACAAGGTTTAGAAAGCAGAAAAAATACAAGACCCACAATACATTGTTAGTTAAGAAGAAACTACCTGAGTAGTGGTGTATTCCTTAAAAATCCTCTGTCAGCTTTATCTGAAAGTTTAACGCACCTGCTCCCTGAGCGCTCTGCTCACTTTCTGAACAAGTGTCTGTGCGTCCATTTGTTAGTCTATCAGAGTGAGACTTTAGGTCTCCTGGCTCGTTTTTCCATAACAGCTGTTATAAATTAGCGTTTCGGCCTTCGTACGTTTTTCTCGATTTTATAATAGGTTATACCAGTTACCGACTCAAACATGGAAGTACTGTGTGATCTATGCACACCACTGGTTTAGATTAATTTCCCTCCCTCGCCTCCTTTCAAACACTGTTATTTTTTATTTATTTTTTTCAGATTCTGAGATTCTATTATTATTCCACATTGCCACAGTCGGACGGGACGTTGGTTAGCGTACAGTTGGGCAAGCAGCATCAGGAAGCCGTCGATAAAGCAAGGGACGTCATTCGTCGCAAGTTGGCACGCGGTGGGCTTTCAGCTGTTCAGACCGGATGGCTATGTCTTGTCTTGGAGGCCACGTGGTCACCTAAATACTTGGAAGATGTTAGTTGAATAAAATTTATCATTTTCCCATTCATGTCTTCGGCTTAAATCAAAAAAAGTTTTTTTTTTTCAGAAAATCGTCGCCTACTATGAAAACATATTGCCGAGCTTTTCCCTCGTTCATCTCAAGTCATTGAATATCCGGTTGCCGAAAAATCACGGTCGGGAAAAATATTTGGAACACATTAAAGAGTACATTATTACCGACTAGAGACATTTTGACGTACGTGTTGTTCCGAAGTGTGATTTATAAGTGCTATTTTGCTCAATTTTGTCAACCATAAACCCACATTATTACGGTCGGAGATTCCTATCCTTCAATAACAAGTTTTCAGTTTTTTTTTTCAATTCAATTAGGTAGGTTCATGTGACTTTGTAATCGTTGCATTACGGTCGGAGATTCCTATCCTTCAATAACAAGTTTTCAGTTGTTTTTTTTTCAATTCAATTAGGTAGGTTCATGTGACTTTGTAATCGTTGCGCGTCTCAGAAAAAATGTCAAACGTATTTATCTGTTTATTTTCAAATCAATTTCAAGCATTGCTCATCTGTGTGTATTTTTATCTGAGCGTTATGTCATTATGAGATCTGCGCGGATCTTGAGTGAACTTCTCGGATGAAAATTAGTCAACGCCGACCGATTGTTGGAGTAGGTAGCTTACTGTCATATTATTGTCACAGGGGACTTCAAAGCCACGCTACAGATTTTTATATTACGAGGAATTGTAAGGGCTTGTTAGAATGGTCGAAATTCCTTTCCGTCATGAGCTAGAAATTTTCATGTAGTGTCAGAAAGACGTTTTCTCAGGACCCACTTGACTTGCTGTATTCACCCAAAAGTTAGAGTGTAGCCCTTGGTCAAGAAAATCATGGAGCAGCAATAATGGGGAATTCGCGTCAATAAAATATTTAAAAAATTTAAAAAAAGAAAACATTTTAGTATATGCAACGCGGATAATGAAAAATTACCACGAGGCCTGAAATTCGAAATTTTTTCAAACGATACCACGTCTGGCGGGCACCCAAAGAGCGAGATGCAGGTATCCAGCCGTCCATCATAAGTTTGCATTGGATGTTATCAATTAACTTGTTTTTACTTCCCTGTTTACGTGGTAAATGGAAGTATTGAGATCGTCTTAAAGGTCGAATTTAGAACCGAGGTCCTGTTGGAAGAAATTTTCAACTATTATACTCAAAATAACTTTCTGAACAAGAGTGTCTGTGTGTCCGTCGGTCTGTGGTGACAAAATGAAATAAATGGCCATATCTTCCTGAAAAACGCTGCAAATGATTGTACAGTGGTTTATTATTCCTTCGCTTCAATATTGATTTAGAAAGACTATCCATTTGTGATACCTAATTATTTCGAACATTTCGGAACAATCCCACCGAAAAACAGATTGTAACTATAGGGGAAAACTCCGTAGCAACTATTGTAATTTTATTCAATTTTATTTTTCTTAATTTCCTAATTAAAAACTAAATTTTTTGCCTAACGGTACAGCTGGAGAGAGCGTTTCACGACCATTCCAATGAGTATAGAACGATTTTTATAGCTCCAAGAACTCTCGAGTTATACCCTCATGTCAAATTTCTGAAAATCTCCCAAATTCGGCACAAAAGCTGCGATAACTCGAGAACCAATAAAGCTACCGACCCGGCGATGGTCTCATTCGATTCAGCGTCCAAAAATCTATAGAATTTGATACCACGTACACATTTTTCTGAAAAACCTTGGAAAATATGAATTTTCTCCCCCTCAAAACCCCCCAAAAACAACCTTAAAATTGAGCTAGCAAGTTGGTTCGAAAATTGGGCCGTCGTAGGACCAAGATTGATTTTTGGTGAAAATTTCAAGAATTTAGCTATTATGGTTTGGCCGGAAAAGTGTTGACGGCGTACGGCGGACAGACAGAATTTTTCTTATTGGATATTCGGATTCTACATGCCTTGAAACGTAAAACATCAAATTTTGAGGGGGGTTATAAAATTTTTTTTCTTGGGCGATTACAATGGTTTATTTTAATAATAAACCAAAATGAATGAAATTCGATGACATTTTCAGGAAATGTTTTCTTAGTGAATGAACAAAATAATGTTTTTTTTTTCATAATTCCCCTATAGGGCCATAGGTACCCTTGGTCCTATAATGCCCTGAAGAAGCCCAAACAGGCGAAAGTACTTGGTGTAACAAAAAGAAGAAAAATGGAGAAGAGGTCGTCTCGTTATTCTCCCCCTCAACCTGCAGAAAGAAGTAATACGACCACCTGGAGAAGAAAAATGGAAATTCTTGTTTAGTTGTCCGAATTCGGAAAATCACATTAGCACTACAATAGCCCTGCAAAGATGGCAGTAACGAGGTTATTCAACAAAGAAGAGGTTTCAGTTTTCCAACCCATGGAAATTTGTGAGCTTTAATTATGAAAACTTGAGCAAATATTTTACTTGCCAAGTACACGATAAGAGAAGATGTAAAAATTATTCAACGCAAAGAGCTCATATGTCGCCTGGTTGCTGTTTCTTTTTCATGCCTTCCTTATGTTTCTTCATCTTTTTTGATTCCTCTTCGTCAATGGGAGCACTTTTGATGAAAGGGATTTTCTCTGCAATATCTAAACAAAAACGTTCCAAAAATGGATAAATTAAGCGGTCAAATATTTTACAGATCACACTAAAACGGAAGATTATTTCTTGATTATTTACCCTCAAATAAAATCGTACTCCAAAAGTAAGAGGAAGCTGCTCAGAGAATAGTGCTTACTTGTAGGAAGGAAGTGGCGAAGCACAGGTGGGACCAATATTCCATCTTCAGTCTGATGAGTCTCCAAGATGGCGCAGATTACTCGAGTTACAGCACAAGCTGTGGCATTGAGCATGTGTACATAGTCCGTCTGAGAAAAAAAAAATTCACAGCTAAGATTGATTTCTCACAAATGGCCGGCTGCAGTGCCTCGCTACAATACATAATCAAACGCAACTTCTCACTTAGCACTTTTCTAGCTCGTTCATGTTTTTGGAAACTAAACTGTGGAAGAGTGCAAAGTGGCAGAGTTAAGGACGCAGGGAATGGTCTATAAAAAAAAAAATTATCACTAGCTTTTTTTTTGCAGTAGGTAAAGTGAAAAATTGGCGTTTTTTCCAAGTTATAAAAGTACATTTCTGAATGAGCTCTGTGTTCCCGACTTTGCGGAGTAGATAAGCTTCCACCGAGTCTGGAGCAACTATAGGGAAACCAGGTATATAAGGTCCTCAATATTGAGTATGTCCCAGACTGGCCAATTCTCACCAATTTTTTGGTCAGATCTTGAATCCGACAAATAGGTAACTATCATCTGTAACAATTGAAAATTCATGCTCACTTCGATCATATTTCTAGCAAGGCAGGCAAAGGATTTCATACAAATATAACCTTTACTCAGGCAGTTTTCTCTTATTTACCTAGTGATAAAAAAAAAAGCCATAACATAGCAAGGTGTATAAATGACAAGGTGGGCTCCATCATCAAGGGGCAGCTTCCTCTGACGTCACTGGTATAAACCTTCCTCATAGCCTCATACAACTTTCATTGCAACAACATTACTTCTCCGCTTTCTTTCAATGTGAATGTTTTGTGTACGCTAAGTTTTTTATTACAGTTTTATTAGTTTTAATAGAGAGTTTCATCAAGGTTTTCTTTATAATTTTTAATAAGAAATGGGAAAACCAGGTGTAGAGTGTGCGATGCGGAATGCCGTGATACCTCTTCTCTTCGCAATTTAATAATTTAAATCATAGAAGAATTTTCTAATTCTTCTAATTGTGTAATTATTCTAATTCTAGAAAATCTAGATTAATTCTAGAGCTTGGCCAAGTTCGCAATTATTTTTGCAAAGGGACTTCCTCCGAGGAAGTCTCGATAAATCCTTGAATTTATAAACGTTTGGTAGTTAGCTTGGTTCCCTCGTTTTGTATACTTGGGTTAGGGTGTCCCTTATTTTTCTACTTCAATTTTTTTGAACGCATACCCTCCCATTCTTTTCCTTTTGGTCTAAAACTTCCGTGTGCAAAATATTTTCGGCCTTGGATGACGTTAACCCGTGCCGCATTGTCATCAAAGTTGAAATGATGGAATCCAGAGTATCGGAACCATATCCGGGACACTCAGAAATCCCCCCCGCCTTTCGCTCTCGTCTCATCAACTTGAAATTTTTACCAGGTGTTTGGGTATGGCTAATGAAGGTCTGGTAAAAATTTGAAAACAAATGAATAAAAATAGCGCTCTACAGAAATAGTTCAGTCGCAAAACTTGATGAAATAAACAATGAATCACAGGTTAGAATGAAAATGTGGTATATATTTTGTTTCAAAATTTCTTTAAATCGTGTAAATGAAAACAGATTGAATTTTATGGGTATTTCTTCTTCAGTTCCTTTCTTGCAGTCCGGAAATAATCTTCGATGTTCGCTCACACACTGTAGCACAAACTGCTTTTGTTCTTCATCTGCTGTGAGTAAACCGTGGAAATCTTGCATTAGTTTAACACCTCTTTCTGCTGCATCATTCACAGCTTTCAGATGCAAAGCTGATTTGTTGACTCTTATGAAATCCTCATTGGTCTTCCATGAAGATATAGGCGTCTGTAGAAATGAGTCATCAAGTTTTAGCCGACTGAAGACATCCTTGCTCTTACAAGAAACAAAGTCGTCCAAGTTTTTCTCTGAAAAAAGGAGATTTACAATGATAACCACAAATTGAACTGAACTCATTAATAGATGGAAAAATTGATACATAAACTGAACTCATTAATCATTAGTAGATGGAAAAACACATTGCAGCCTTGTGAAAAATTCCATCCACGAGACACTTGATTCAAAGACACTTACCGGATAATGGACCTGACAGTTCTTCCATGGAGGGGGTGTATCTTTTGGCAGTTGAAACGTTTTCTCTGTTGAGATTATCCACCATTCTGGCATTCGTGGATGGTTCTACAGCATTGTCAAACAGTCCTAGGACTGCGACTTCATCCGTGAGGTACTATAAATGCTGGGAGAACCTCTTGATAGCTGCTTTTGAAATCACTTCATCGAAAATCCCATGAGTCTTCAGTGATTTGAGGAAGTTCAAGTCCTACTGAGGGGCTCTCACAGCAGCCGTACAGTTAAGCCATGGTTTCACGTAGTCACGATAAATCCTGTCCTCTTCTAATTTGATAATATTGAGAGCATCAGCGTGTGCAATATCAAAAATGCAATCCAGCATACTCACAAATTCCTGCCTGCGACGTTCTAGATCTCCTGAGTCCTACTGGAGTCTCTTTGTAGATTCCTCCACCCATCATACAGTTTTATTACTAGTTTTTTCACACTATTGGGAAGAGCTCCTCCTGGCTTATTCCCAAAAGATATTACACTCGTGAACAGCTTAATTTGCACTTTCACTTACTGATAATTTTACTTCTCGTAAGTTATAAAATAACACAAACAAGAAGCCAGGGATGATGGGTGGAAAAATTTACAAAGAGACTCTAGGACTGTTTGACGATGCTGTAGAACCATCCACGAAAGCCAGAATGGTGGATAATCTCAACAGAGAAAACGTTTCAACTGCCAAAAGATACACCCCCACCATGGAAGAACTGTCAGGTCCATTATCCGGTAAGTGTCTTTGAATCAAGTGTCTCGTGGATGGAATTTTTCACAAGGCTGCAATGTGTTTTTCCATCTATTAATGATTAATGAGTTCAGTTTATGTATCAATTTTTCCATCTATTAATGAGTTCAGTTCAATTTGTGGTTATCATTGTAAATCTCCTTTTTTCAGAGAAAAACTTGGACGACTTTGTTTCATCTAAGAGCAAGGATGTCTTCAGTCGGCTAAAACTTGATGACTCATTTCTACAGACGCCTGTATCTTCATGGAAGACCAATGAGGATTTTATAAGAGTCAACAAATCAGCTTTGCATTTGAAAGCTGTGCATGATGCAGCAGAAAGAGGTGTTAAATTAATGCAAGATTTCCACGGTTTACTCACAGCAGATGAAGAACAAAAGCAGTTTGTGCTACAGTGTGTGAGCGAACATCGAAGATTATTTCCGGACTGCAAGAAAGGAACTGAAGAAGAAATACCCATAAAATTCAATCTGTTTTCATTTACACGATTTAAAGAAATTTTGAAACAAAATATATACCACATTTTCATTCTAACCTGTGATTCATTGTTTATTTCATCAAGTTTTGCGACTGAACTATTTCTGTAGAGCGCTATTTTTATTCATTTGACTTCAAATTTTTACCAGACCTTCATTAGCCATACCCAAACACCTGGTAAAAATTTCAAGTTGATGAGACGAGAGCAAAAGGCGGGGGGGATTTCTGAGTGTCACGGATATGGTTCCGATACTCTGGATTCCATCATTTCAACTTTGATGACAATGCGGCACGGGTTAACGTCATCCAAGGCCGAAAATATTTTGCACACGGAAGTTTTAGACCAAAAGGAAAAGAATGGGAGGGTATGCGTTTTGTTTTTCGAACAAAAAAAATTTTCCTTCATATAAGGGACACCCTAACTTGGGTCTATACTTGCTTTTAAATTACTATTTGACAAAACTTGTTATGTGTCGATTGGATCACACACCGTACTTTCGGCTCATGCATTTCATTGAATATTTCAATATCTAAAGGCTGTGAAAAAAATCAATATTTTCATGCAGGAGATTCATAGAAATTCTCCCATTTTACAAAACCTGGCTTGAATCGTTTTGTTAGGCTCACATAATGCACTTTTGCATTATTCACCTAATTGGTAGGTTTTTCTATTTTTGGGTTCTCCTAGCTAGTTTTTCAATAACTATAATTGTAGAGTAATGACGTTGCACCCTTAGTAGGAGCTTCTAGATTTTATAATTCGTTATTCCAGTTACTGAATCAAACATGGAAGTACTGAGTGATCTATGCACAACACTGGTTCTAGTTGGTTATACCTGTTACTGTTTCAAACATGGAAGTACTGTGAGATCCATGCACACCACTGGTTAATATTCATTCTGAAAGTCGGTAGTTATAGGTCTTGAAATAAAAAATTTAAAAAAAAAAGTGCAAAACTATACCTACCAATTTCTGTATACTGAAAACATACCTTATAACAGATAAACATGGCTTACTTGTGTATTCATCTTTTTCGTCTGCCCGTAGCGAACTAACAGCCTTCTTGCCTGGTAGTCTAAACAGTTGCTGCAAGAAACCAGTTCTCTGAAAGCACCTGCAAAACACCAGATTCTGAGTCAAACAGCATAGTCACATAGGAGAGTCTAGGGTGAATTAAAATATGTTGATCAGCAGGTTCTCTCTTAAATGGAAGCATAGTGATAGTCTGAAAAGTTGAATTGGGAATGGAGGAGAATTTGGACAAAATTTTCATAGCACTATACCCAGAAAAACTTTCTCAACAAATGTCTGTGGTCAAATAGTGACAAAAGTTGCCGTATCTGTGAAAAATGAAAGTTTCAAAAAATGTTCTCCAAGTGAAAATGCAAAATTAGCCGTTTCTGGATTTCGGATAAAACAGAGCACTTCCGCAATATACACAATAGACGTTTTTTCTATTTTGATTTTCACAGGGTGTAAGAGCCAATATTTCCGAACGGTTGATGTCTTAAAATGTTTGTTACGGCAATTAGATGACGCTTGATTTCTGTTGTAGAGGGGTTGTGAGGGGGAGAAAAACCAGGCGACTTATTCTCCAGATTTTTATTGGCTGGCCGAGCACTTTCGCCCATTCGGGCATCTTCAGGGCGACGTGGAACCATAAGGTCCACAGCCCCCCTCACAACCCCTCTACTACAATAAATGCGACGACAACTAAGCGAAGCGTTGATTTCTGTTGTTAGTTTCACACACCATATTCTGCATTATTAAGTATTTGCTGCAATTTAAGTCAGGTTTTTTAATAAAAATATTCTATTGTACTGTGCTGCAGCTTTTGAATGAGTTTCTCGATTTTATAATTTGCTAAACCTGTCTGCTGACTCAAAACTGGATTTCTTGATATTACCCTCGTCCCAGATTCTCAAGCAGCACAGCCAGGCGAAGAAATTAAACATACCTGAACCTGGGAACCAAGCTTCCAGATCGAGTTTCTTTGCTGCAGCGTTGTTCAATGCTCCAGAGACAATGTTGACTATGCGATACCCGATGCCTAGGTCTTGGTAGAACTTTTCGGAATTGCTGATCATTTCATCAAACATTTCCCACGATTTGTTATCAAACGGAGAGGTAAGAGTGAATTGTTCAACCTGCATAAATTTCATGAATCAATTAATGTAGTAAATTGAAGATTCAATTAATGGTAAATTCATTGCAATTAACATCAGAAATTATGCAAGTCTATATTAGTCTCTAACATCCGTCTCACAAAATAAAGGTTAACAAATTTTAATTTAGCCATTACCTTTTCGAATTGGTGAACCCTGAAAATACCCCTTGTATCTCTCCCGTGGGATCCTGCCTCTTGTCTGAAACACGTCGATATACCTACATAGCGTTTAGGCAATCCGCTCTCAGGAATCCATTCGCCCTTGTGAAGAGCTGCTAACGGCTGTTCTGAAGTTGCTATCAAATACTGCTCTTCACTGCCTTTGCCGCTTACCTTTTACAATGAAGTTGCCATTAAGTTTATCAATAGAAAGCCATTTTACATCAAGAGGCTATTGGCAAAGGCACACAGAGTAGGTAAAAAAGTATGTTCTTTTCACCATTGATTTACCAACATAACAATGGAAAGTTGCAGGGACATGAATGCATAGTGTGATTACCCGCATACCTTGTACAGCTCTTCGTCAAATTGCGACAGCTGAGCTACTTGTTGCATAACTTCTTTTCGCATGAAAAACGGCGTATAGATAGGAGTATAATCAAGAGCTGACCACTTTTGAAGGGCATACTGAACCAGTGCATACTGAAGTAAAACAGCCGGTCCCTGGGAAATAATATCAAATAATCAAAGAATATAATAATGCTGAATATAATTGCTACATGGAGTAAAAATGGGATAAAAATTACCTTGAGAAAATATCCTCTTCCACCAGCAACATCGGCACCAGCGTTGGCTTCGATGCCGTCAATCATGTGAATCAAATCCACGTGGGAGTATTTTTTCCTTGACGCAGTATCACCCCAGAGTCGCTCTACCAAGTTATCATCCTGCAAAATGTCGCCAGTAACTATAGATGAAATACTAGACAAGACATTCAGTGTGAACTGAGGCAAATAAAAAATGGGACGTCTGCACAAAGCCAAAAACGTGAATTTTCAATTTTGTAAATTTCTGGGTAAAAGTATTTTTGAACTGACCCATAAAATTTGAGACCCATAAACGCGAAACAGCTAAGTTTACAAAAACTTGCAATGGAGAGTTTCCGTGCATTTCGTGTCTTTTGAAATCTTAAACGTTTGAGTTTTGGTTAGTTTTTTTCTTATGGTTAACGCCTAGGACGGCCTATGGCTGTGGACCCACGTCACCCTGAGGATGCCTGAATGGGAGTAAGTGCTCGGCCAGCAAATAAAGAATCAGAGAATGAATCGCCTGGTTTTTCTCCCCCTTGTACCTCTCGAACATCAAACTAAATGATACTACACTAATTACTTCCATGGTAATGTAGTACATGGAAATGTTGCAATCGTCCGAAAAGTTGAATTCGGAACTGAGGTGACCTTGGAAGACATTTTTATAGTACTAAACTCAGAAACCCGTGCATCTGTGGTCTAAAAGTGACATAAAACGCGATAAATCCCAGAATAATGTATGTAACTCATCAATGAAATGATCCGGATATGTTTGCCAGTGAATGTGCAAAATAGCAGTCTTCAGATTCTGGATAACACACAGTACTTCCGAAATATAACCATTTAATGTCCTGGGGTTGTGCGGGGGAGAAAAACCAGGTGACTCATTCTCCGATTCTTTATTGACTGGCCGAGCACTTTCGCCCCTTTGGGCATCTTCAGGGTGACGTGGACCCTATGGCTCCACAACTCCCGAACATCAAGAAATGTGATGAGAAGGAAAAGTAGAATAACCGTTTAGGGTTTTTTACATTTTGATTTTTACATGCTATAATAGTCAATATTTTAGAACGTTCAATGTCTCAAAATGTTCGTTATGACAAGCAGATGATCCATGATTTCTTACTATTGTCTCACACAGGTACTTCCACATTTTGAGCATTTTTTGCTATTTCACTAGGGCGTATTTTGCATTTAGATCTTTACAGGCCCCAAAACTCATTATATGAGATGGGACCCAAAAGTAATTAGAATTAAGGCTGGCATGGGATTGGAGGGGAACTTCAGAAGAGTGGGGTGCAAGGCAACATCAGACCAGTTTGAGTGTGAAGTTTCATCGCTGTGGGTGCAATGGTTCATTCGTGAGAATTTTTTTCATGAACCTCTTTTTTCTGTTTCTGCGAAAACGTGTGATGGCTGACAGCCGGGAGCAACGCCTAGCAAGCAAGCTTGAAATTTTGTTTCCTGTTGGGGAAAACAACCACAGAAAGTCTTGCAATGCTCACTACAGCTTATGGGGATGCAGCTATTGGGAAAGCACAAGTTCCTGATTCAAAACACGCTGCAAATGATTGTACAGTGGTTTATTATTCCTTCGCTTCAATATTAATTTAAGCAGACTATCCATTTGTGATAGTAATTATTCCAAACATTTGTGAACGTTCCCACCGAAAAACAGATGGTAACTATAAGGAAAGACTCCGTAGCAACGATTGTAATTTTGATCATTTTTATTTTTCTTAATTTCCTAATTAAAATCCGAATTTTTCGCCTTTTGGTATACCTAGTCGAAGAGAGTGTTCGACGAGCATTCCAACGAATCTAGAACGATTTTTATAGCTCCAAGAACTCTTGAGTATATTTTCTATGGTTTTTCAGAAAAATGTGTACTTTGTATCAAATTATAGATTTTTGGATGCTGAATCGAATGAGATCATCGCGGGGTCGACAGCTTTGTTGGTTCTCGAGCTATCGCAACTTTTGTGCAGCCATTTGAGATTATCGGAAATTTGGCATGAGGTATAACTCGAGAGTTCTTGGAGCTATAAAAATCGTTCTACACTCATTGGAAAGGTCGTCAAACAATCTCTCGAGCTGTATCGTTAGGCAATAAATTTAGCTATTAATGAGGAAATTAAGAAAAATAAAAATGATTCAGATTCCAATTTAGAAATTACGAAAATTAAAAATTATTAAAATTACAATAATTGCTATGGAGTTTTCCCTTATAGTTACCATCTGTTTTTCGGTGGGAACGTTCACAAATGTTCGGAATAATTACCATCACAAATGGATAGTCTTTCTAAATCAATATTGAAGCGAAGGAATAATACACCACTGTACAATCATTTGCTGCGTTTTTTATTGGATATTCGGATTCTACTTGCCTTGAAACGTAAAACATCAAATTTTGAGGGGGGTTAGACTTTTTTTCTTGGGCAATTACAATGGTTTATTGTTGAATAATAAAACAAAATGAGAAATGACGATTGAATACCAAACTTGTTCATGACTGCCCTCAACACCGAGACAATTTACTATTAGTTAGTTATAATAATCCCTACAATTAATTAGTTAAGTCGTAGCCCTTACTATTACTACACTAATTAATAATTATTACTATACAGGTTATGATTATACTTTTAATGCTTGAAACGTAAGTCAATTGAGGGGCAGTTTTGCGAGACATTTGGTCGGTTAATCAAGGTGTTGGTTTATCGGGCGTCAGTTAATCGAAGTTCTACTGTGTACAAACATTTCTGGACGAATTTGGTGCGTTTGCGGTAGAGAAGACATCAGAGTTGAATGGTATGTATGCAAAAAAATATTTTACTACGAACGAATCTGATTTTCAGCTGCCCTTTCAAACGTTTTCCCGCCAAAAACTAGTGGGACATCACTTGTCGGTCTGAATTCGAATAATAAAGCGCGAAAACAACCCTTTTTCGTTACTAGTTGATTTATGGAAGCCAGCTAAACCATCAGATTCATGTTTTTGTAATTTCGCCGTTGGGGAAATTAGTTTCCCTTTAGTAACAGATTGTGCCAAATAAGGTGATTTAAATTACCAACACTTGCAAAATCTCAACTTGATATGTATGGTTGCTTAAGTTGAGAGCTGATGGCCCAGCGTACTGAATTCGCTGCAAAAACATTATACGTAGTATTAGAATTGTTGGACGCCAATTGGTCACTTACTGGTATCGGACAACTACCAGCGTCAGTTCCAGACCGGATGTGCCCTCCTTCATCTACGAGTTCCTCTTCGCCTCTAGGGGTTGAGGGAGCCGAAGTAATCTTCAAAGCGGGAACCGAATTTTGAAATTTCGATCTATCTCTTTTAGAATGCCCTGAGGTCAATTTTGCGATTCAGCATGCAGGGCCATCAACTCTCAAATCTCAACTTACTTCGTTATTACTGATAGGAACTGAAGAATGGATGAGATTCCCGATTTCGCCAAGCGCTCTACTTCTTTCCATTTCGAATTCCAAAAGCCGCTGCTCGTTTTCTGCCATCGCTTTGTCGATCAGGATTCGAGCCTGAGGGAACAAAAAAAAAAAAAAGTCTAATCTCAGATTTTGAATAACACCTCGTACTGATTGGAAAGTGTAATACCTCTTTTATCTGTGCGACCGTCATGGACTTGAGAGTGTCAGGCTCTTGGAGTGAAAGAAGATCAAAAGACTCCTCGAGACTGGTAGACGTTCCATCTACAACTTTGCTCTAAAGGCAGAAGCAATAAATATACTGAAGCGCTCAGTTGAATTACAGTGTTGTGTCGTTTTGAGAAGAAAATGTGGATCAACGGGGAAATTCGAAGGAGCCATTTCTCAGTTTCTAAGTTTAATTTCTTTTCTCAAGACGGGCAAACAGTAGTGTTGGAGGTGGTTGACTCAGAAAATGACTTGAGTTTACCTAATGGGGTCGCGTTAGTATTTGCGCCAAGGGCTCAGCGCTGCAAGCAAGTACACCTAAAAGAACATCATTGTGAGGTTGAGGTGGAGACAAAATACGCGACCATTTCTCCTTATCATCTATATTGTTTCGAGCGCTTTCGCCCTCACGGGCCTCTTCAGGAAACATCTTAAAAATTAGTATGTCAAGTCTTTTTAAAACGGGGTCGCCCGTGAGGAGGGTTCGTCTTGAGATGAGGAGTTTATCACAGCTGCATACCTAATCTAATTTTAAAGCTTGAAATTATAATTATAAACGAAGACTAGAAGATGCAAGTGACTAGAAACAAGGACAAGAAACAAAACCTTGTTTCTAGTCACTTGCATCTTCTAGTCTTCGTTTATAATTATAATTTCAAGCTTTAAAATTAGATTAGGTATGCAGCTGTGATAAACTCCTCATCTCAAGACGAACCCTCCTCACGGGCGACCCCTTTTTAAAAAGACTTGACATACTAATTTTTAAGATGTTTCCTGAAGAGGCCCGTGAGGGCGAAAGCGCTCGAAACAATATAGATGATAAGGAGAAATGGTCGCGTATTTTGTCTCCACCTCAACCTCACAATTATGTATCAGCGGCAACAACCAATAAAAGAACATCAGCCATTACACCACCACGGACTTGCCCAAATTACGTCAAGATTCACCTTCGTCTTCGACTACTCGTTCTGGACGTCGTGTTAGATTCCCGGACAGAAACGTCTCAGAACTCCTACGTTAGCACTGGAGGGGGAGTGATGTGGCTTTCCACTTCATTATTAAAAACATCTCCGGCAACGACGCGCGCCGTAGCAACGGCTCAGATGTTCAATTGTTAAAATTCGTATCATCGGTTCCAGAACATTCTACTCTTCGCCGCCGATTCGTTTCGACTTTTTCACATTTTTTTACTATATCTTTTCAATATTTCAAATCTATTGGAGTCAATTGTAAATATAAATAATTTCAGTAGTAGAGGGGTTGTGAGGGGGAGAAAAACCAGGCGACTTATTCTCCAGATTTTTAATGGCTGGCCGAGCACTTTCGCCCATTCGGGCATCTTCAGGGCGACGTGGAACCATGAGGCCCACAGCCTTGTGAGGTCTCCCCCTCACAACCCTCTACTACAATAAATGCGACGACATCCAAGCGAATAATTAATTTCGTTTGAAGTTATTAATTAGCTCAACACGTTATAGCTAAATCAGTATTTTTACCTCCCAAAGATGGATTAAAAGATACCAATATCTACTTGTTCAATGAATCTCCACATTTTTTAGTTCGTTACTTCTTTGAAAACGTTTTTGTGCCGCCAACCTGAATATTTCTTTGTGCGTTTCTTTGTTTTCTATGCGTTTTACGGGGAAGTACTGCGTGTGACCCCAATAATAAAAATCAAGCGATATTCAGCTCGTTAAAAGCATTTTCAGTTATTTTCTTTGTATTTTTTAGGTCTCTTTGCTTAAAATATTACCGACTTTGACCTCGTTCACAAAACTTGTGTTGCATAGTTCGGATAACACACAGTACTTCCGCATTATGCCATTTTGTAACTTTTGATATTTTAATAGACCGCAAGAGTGAATATACATTAGACTTTAAATTTTCTATATGGCAGCTGAATATTGCTTGGTTTTTATTATTGGGGTCACCTGCAGTACTTCCTCGTAAAACGCATTTTCAGTTATTTTATTAAGCGTTATTGTACATTTAGGGTCTCTTTGCTAAAAATATGACCAACTTTGACCTCGTTCACAAAACTTGTTTTGTATAGTTTGGGTAACACACAGTACTTCCGCTTATTCTGGTTTTTTTTTCTTTATGGGGAACTTTATGCCATTTTTTGGCTTTTGAGATTAATTATAAAACGCCAGAGAGAATATACTTTAGACTTAAAATTTTTCTATATGACAGCTAAATATTGTTTGTTTTTCATTATCAGGGTCATATGCAGTACTTCCTTGTAAAACGCATTTTCAGTTATTGTACTTTTTGGGGCTCTTTGCTATATATTTGACCAACTCTGACCACGTTCACAGAACTTGTTTTGTATAGTTTGGATAACACACAGTACTTCCGCCGTATGCCTTTTTTTGCTTTAGAGATTTTTATAGACCGCAAGAGTGAATATACTATAGAATTCAAATTTTTCTTTATGACAGTTTAATATTGCTTGATTGTTATTACTGGGGTCACATGCAGTAGTTCCTCGTAAAACGCATTTTCAGTTATTTTATTCTAACGCTTTTGTAACTTTCGGGTCTCTTTGCTTCTAAATATGACCAACTTCGACCATGTCCAAACCCTTGTTTTGACCACACACCGTACTTCCGCCGTACGTCGTTTATTGCTGTCGAGCTTTTTACAGGCTGAAAATATCAATATATTTGACGCTAGAGGTATTTAATATTTGTAATGGTGATTGAATGACGCCTGATCTTCACCGCTGTGGTCACATGCCGTACATCCGTGCAATCCAGTAGTTTTTGGGATCGGAAATACTCACGTTACCCAAAAGTCAATGTAGTTGAACGTTTAAAAGGTCATGAAATGTTCTCTTTGGTGGGTGAATGACGATAGATTTTTATCGTTAAAGTCACATACCGTACTTCCGCGTTGTTAAAATATTTTTTTGCATTTACAGTGCTTTCTGGCATTCTGATTTGTTTATGGCCGGGAATCACGCTTGATTTCATAAAACTAAATTGTTATTCGGAAATGATCATATACTATTAATACGATGGTTTTTCATCTCGATTTGAACTAAACCAACATAATAAACTATGGCAACATGCCGAAAATGTTTGTTGGAGAATGAACGTGGATTTTTTTCAATCATTACATCTTCCATCGAACAATGGAAATTATTTCGTCTGTTTATATACCTAATTTTTGTTCTTTGCATAATTCAAAAAGGTTTTCGTCCTTCGTACGATTTTCTTGATTTTATAATTGGTTGTACCTGTTACCGACTCAAACATGGAAGTACTGTGTGATCTATGCACACCACTGTTTTATTCTCGACGTGGTTGGGAACGGTGCTCGAAAAACCTCAAAAAAGTGAAAATCGGCATCACGTTTTTTGTTACACTTCTTCTCTACACGCCATATGAGAATGACGAACCAAAAATCAGAGCTAGGCCCTTATAGGCAGATAAATTATGAACCAAATGACACCAAAAACAAAACAATCGAGCAATTATTCTAGAAGTTATAAGCTTGCAAAGTCAAAACATCCTCTTTTCGCGGCATTTCTCCTCGTCTGGGGACGTAACTACTGGATGGACTCAATTGAAAAAATTATGGGACCTACGTGGATAGGAACCCTTTCAAACAAAAAAAAAAGTAACCCGATCGGACGTACAGGAGCTGAACTCCATCGGACAACACATAGCGAAAAAAAAATGTAAATAAATAAAATAATAATCCGCAAGTCAACCACAGTAACCTCCTCCTTTTGAAGTCGGTTGAAATTATGGAACCTACCTAGATAGTACCTAACCCTTTCAGACAAAAAAAGAAAAGCAAACCGATGGAGGAGCATAACGTGGCACATACAAAAAAAAAACCCTGCAAATGATTGTACAGTGGTTTATTATTATTTCGCTTCAATTTAAGAAGACTATCCATTTGTCATTTTAAATATTCCGAACATTTGTGAACGTTCCCACCGAAAAACAGATGGTACCTACAGGGGAAAACTCCGTAGCAACTATTGTAATTCCAAGCAACTATTGTAATTGTAGCTCCAAGAACTCTCAAGTTATACCCTCATGTCAAATTTCTAAAAATCTCCCAAATTCAGCACAAAAGCTGCGATAACTCGAGAACCAATAAAGCTATCGACCCGGCGATGGTCTCATTTGATTCAGCGTCCAAAAATCTATAGATATAATTTGATACCACGTACACATTTTTCTGAAAAACCTTGGAAAATATGAATTTTCTCCCCTCAAAACCCCCCAAAAATACCCTTAAAATTGAGCTAGCAAGTTGGTTCAAAAGTTGGGCCGTCGAAGGACCGAGATTGATTTTTGGTGAAAATTTCAAATTTTTAGCTCCGGAACTTTTTTTTAGGCCGGAAACGGAACGGAACGGCGTATGGCGGACGGACAGAAAGTTTTTTTATTATTCAGATTCTACATGCCTTGAAACGTAAAACATCAAATTTCGAGGGGGTGTTAGAATTTTTTTTTTCTTGGGCGATTACATACAACGGTTTATTATTGAATAATAAACCAAGTCGACCTTTTTTTCTCGTCAAAAATTTTTTTCTTGTTCAACTTGGTTAACTATCGAATAATAAACCAAAATCAAGAGACATTTCAAGGGCTGTTTCGTTTCAACGTTTCATTATCTCAAATGTTTATCATACCTCGATAGTACTGTGTGCTATCCAAAAGCCAGAAATGGCAAATTTCTCACTTTCACTGGGAGCTATTCACTCTCTTAATGGGAGCCACATTCACTTTTCTCAAAATTTCATTGAGTTTCAATAATTTTCCAGGAAATACGATAATTTATGTAACTTTTTGTTAAAAGAGTTTTTCAGAGTAAGAACTGTGAAAATGTCTTCCAAATTCACCTACGTTCTGAAATTGACTTTTCAGACGGTCACAATACTTTCATTTACTTTGTAGAAATGGAAGTAATAATCATGCGCCCCATGGTAGAAGTCTATCTGTCATAGGCTCACCGGAAGATTAGGTAAGAAGGAAGACATATGTCTGTGCCACCTGGTCAGGGAAGGCCGGTTGACCAGGTCAGTAGGCGCAAGACCTTTATAGGCTTCCGAATCAGCCAATGACGGTGTGTAGCCAACTAAATAACTCCAATCAGTCAACCGCGCCTCCAATAGCTCAGGTGGCTCGATTTTCTGATTGGCAGCCTTCCCTTCACTGCTCTGAAATACACCCAAAACCCGTCACCAAAGCCCTGCAATACTAATTTAAATCTAAGTTTATGAATGTGGCAAAAAATAGAGACAATACAAGGGTCATACATAAACAGAGCACATAAATACATGCTTAGGAAGGAACTACGAGTGAAAACCATCACAAGAATAGCGAAAAGGGAGAGAACCTTAAAAAAATCCCATCCATTTTACACAAAGTAGGGTGACAACCCGCTGGGACGGGATTTTGAGTTCTTGACGCAACTGTCTGAGTAACCTTTCTCTTTGTAAAGCGGCGGTAGACATCCCTTCTGTTCCATATAATATGGGTGGCAAGAGGAATATGTGGAGAAAGGCATTATGAGATGTTTGCTCTAGAAGGGGGATATGGGAAGAAGGGGGAATCCTTAATAGAAGAGCATCCTAGTGGTCAATTTTGACTTCATCACGGATAGATAAAGCATTCATTAAACTGTTATCATCACTCTTTTATCTTGGTTCCCCTCATAGTTTTGGTTTATTATTCAATAATAAACCATTGTAATCGCCCAAGAAAAAAAAAATTATAACCCCCCCTCAAAATTTGATGTTTTACGTTTCAAGGCATGTAGAATCCGAATATCCAATAAAAAAAATTCTGTCTGTCCGCCGTACGCCGTACGCCGTACGCCGTACGCCGTTAGCAGTTTTCCGGCCAAACCATAATAGCGAAATTCTTGAAATTTTCACCAAAAATCAATCTCGGTCCTACGACGGCACAGTTCTTGAACCAACTTGCTAGCTCAATTTTAAGGGTATTTTTGGGGGGTTTTGAGGGGGAGAAAATTCATATTTTCCACGGTTTTTCAGAAAAATGTGTACGTGGTATCAAATTATATAGATTTTTGGACACTGAATCGAATGAGACCATCGGCGGGTCGATAGCTTTTATGGTTCTCGAGTTATCGCAGCTTTTGTGCCGAATTTGGAAGATTTTTAGAAATTTGACATGAGGGTATAACTCGAGAGTTCTTGGAGCTCTAAAAATCGTTCTATACTCATTGGAATGGTCGTCAAACACTCTCTCCAGCTGTAGGGTAAGGCAAAAAATTTAGCTTTTAATTAGGAAATTAAGAAAAATAAAATTGATTAAAATTACAATAGTTGCTACGGATTTTTCCTCTATTGTTACCATCTGGTTTTTGGTGAGAACATTCACTAATGTCCGGAATAGTTACTATCACAAATGGATAGTCTTCATAAATCAATATTGAAGCGAAGGAATAATAAACCACTGTTCAATCATTTGCAGCGTTTTCGTATCTACTTCCCATGAACACAAAAATCAATATATTCTGATACATAAGAACGGTTGTCTCGTTAGCTGACTCCTCACTATTGATCAACGGAGCTCATGCGAAACCCCCCCCCCTAAACATTAGTCATGCAAGAATATGATGACTCGACTAACCTTCATCTTTTCCGCAATAGCTTTGCTACAGTTGTTCTTCAGACGGTTGAAATTGTCCGCTCTATGTCTACCTGAAACGACAAATGCCGTTATAAAATGCCACAGATTCAACTAAATACCAACATAAATATAAAAATGCTAGTGAGAGAAACGTCTGGGATAAAAATTAGAAACTCCGACTATAAAAAATGAACTAGAGCCATTTTGATAGACTTTAAAGGCGCTTGAAATGTTCAGCTACAATATTATCCCTTCTGAGTCATCCCCGATTCAAACCCTGATCATAGCATAGCATGCTTACATTGTCTCCACTTCACATCGTTGTCGACGACTTTATCGACGAGAGATTCGTCGTCGAAGCGTTTCTTTTGGTTGGCACGTATTTTCACGGGATCGCCTCCTTTTTCGGGACGGAACAAATCCAAATCGAGAACCATGATGCTATCCGTTCACCTTATAAATAACTACAAAAACACAGACGGAGATTTGAGTTCTAAAGAAGATGCACGAGATGAGCTGGCAGTCGAATAGAACTGGAAAAATTATCGCTGAACGAACTACCTAGATTGAATAAGACAACTCGGCCATTCACTTTAGATAGGTACCGCAAGACGTGGCTGATGTTAAGGAAGCTAAGCAAAGAACGACGGTCGATAAGAGATAGGGTTGGCACATCGACGTTAGAAAAACATCGATGTTTACCATCGATGTCAAGGCTTCGATGTTTTTCGAACATCGATGTCTATGCTTCGATGTTTTTTTTTTTACATCAACGTAGAACGTAGTACCTAATCCCGATTTTTTTTTCCGTTATCGTTCAGCCAAGCCCCTCGGCCACATCTCGTGCCGTTATCGTTCCGTTTTCTTGTGTGTATAGAACATTCGAGGGGTTATTAAAACAATCCGTAAAGAAAATGTGGGAATTTTTTTTTTTCAGTGGGGGCTTTGATAACACTGGTTTCAGTTTCACCTTTTGAGTTGATACCTAAAGTTAAACGGCAAAGCCTGTAATTTAGTCGCAAATGAAAATATCGGTATTATTTTTTATCGATTTATTGTTGTTGTGTATAAAACATCGATGTTGTTTGGTCGATATATCGGCACCATCGATGTTGTCGACTTTCGATGTTAGAAACATCGAAGTTGAAGCTTCGATGTCCCAACCCTAGTTGAATCTCACATCTCACAATCATACTGAAACTGAATTTAACAAAATGACGACGATCATTCTAAACGGCACTGAGCGGACGGCGCAGGAAGCTTCCCAAGTACAACGGTAGAAAGCCTAGCTTTCCAACCAGCTTTTCAGATTTTAAATAGGAAATTAAGAAAAATACAAATGATAAAGATTACAATATTTGCTACGGAATTTTCCCCAATAGTTACCAATCTGTTTTAGATGGGAACGTTTGCAAAATGCACAGTCTTCTTAAATCAATATTGAAGCGAAGGAATAATAAACCATTGTACCTACCTACAACAATTTGAAGCGTTTTTTTAAATTGGATATTCGGATTCTAGGTACATGCCTTGAAACTTAAACATCAAATTTTGAGTAGTAAGCAATTATTTACGATTACAATGGTTTATTATTAATAATAAACCAAAAATATGGAAGACGGACGAAGAATAAACACTCTCGACGCGAGGTGATACGAGACTGAGACTGAGGACTGAGCAGCGCGGACTTCCGTTCCAGGCGCGAGGAGATACGAGACTGAAGACTGAAGCCGGGTTCACATGTTCCGCGCTCCGCCGACGGAATGGGATCTGATTGGCTGGAGAAAAGTGGAGTGGGGACTCTCCGCGAGTCCGCGACGGAATTATCTACCTCGAGTAGATATTTCCGTCGCGGATAGGCGGAATGCTGTTGTTGTCTATGCTAAGTTGTCCACCTCCCTCGCCGTGTAGTGCCTAGGCTCTATAACGTAACGCGGACCATGTGAATGCCACTGACCACCCGACGGACTCTCCGTCGCGGAAAGACCCCCTCTCCAGTTTTTCTCCAGCCAATCAGATCCCATTCCGTCGGCGGAGCGCGGAACATGTGAACCCAGCTTTAGACTGAGGTGAAAGGCAGTACCAGCCGCGAGAGCTCTCTGTAGACGGGCCTTATGTCTCGTTCGGGACCGAATGTGAGCGGCAGTCTCAATAATTTTTTTTTAAATTATATTTTACCTTGTATAGTGTAATTATATTTACCTTTATTACCTATATTTTTCTCCCACTTCAACAGGATTAAATTGATACCTACATGAACAATAAACTAACTAGTGGCTTTTTAATTTATGAAATATTCAAAAGAAATTATGCCGATCTTCCCATAATTCAATATTGAGTAGTTAATAAATTTTTAAACCAGAAGAGCATTATTTTAAGGACAAAAATCATATGTGAACTGACCAGCTTTCCGAATGTTTGAGTTGGTGAATGAAGGACGACTGATTTTATGGAAATCATAATTATTGGCGACCGTAGCAGTATCGATGGACAATGCTCCTAGACGGCGCTGTACCTAGTTGGAATTGGAAGGTACTAGTTCCCAAAGGGGAATGTGAACCAATAATGTTGAGTAAAATAAGTTATATAGAAATCCAGGATTGTTGTGAATATTATATAAATCATTCACATAGAATTATGTACGTCTGATATATACAACATGTTCTATTTTCATGAGCTTGGTTTACCAGCCCTGTGTGGCAGCCTGTTTTCTGTACTGTAGAAGATGATTATTATGTGAACTATGTAGCCAGCCGGTTTCTCTCTGCTTTTCTGCTGTTGTATAGAAGCTTTTCGTTGTTCGTTTGATACAGAATATTTAATATATTTCAACTGAACAAACTGGTGGTGCTTATTGCTTTCATTTAAGAACACGATTTAGCTAAAGCTGAAGTGATTGTTGAAAACCGAAGAAGGTATGATTCAAACCAATATCTCTTTGAAATTAACACGAATTCGTAATCATAGGGATATAACCTCGTACGCACAGTAATGAAGTTGAGTTATGTTGCGTACGTAATGCAACTATGATCGAGTAATTGAATTTGACTGCTGGAGCTCGGTGAAGACAGATAATAATACTTCAATTTTCGTTCGTTTTCTTTCGAGTAATAAGTTTACTGATAGGCATGTACCATGTATGGACGGACTTAAAACTGAAATGAAAATTAATCAGACACGTGACTCGCTGGATAGTCAGGTTATGGGAAGTCGGTTTCAATGGAACTTCCAGAGGCTGCGTTCCAGTTTCCTTTGTTCTTGGCGTTTCGATTCTCTCGATTTCTATGGTCACATCGTCTTCTTCGATTCATGGATTCTGTAGTTTTTGGTCGATTTCTGATGAATGATTAGGTTGGTGGATACATAAACAAAATGCCGAACGAACTGAGCGGCGGGAGTCGAAACGAATACTAGTTGGTCGCTCCCATTGGTTTAGTACGAGTTCCTCTGGCACTATATGATTGTTTTGTCGAAGTGCCGTCTAGGTGATTGCCCGAAGTCACTCTAGACAACCGATGCGCGAAAGCGGAATGAAGAAGAGTCTGTTTGTTTCATTCAGGTAGTAGCAACGAGATCGGCTACTAGGCTGCGCAGCGTTGTGAATAAAAAGAACTTTTGTAGATCAGATAGAGTAAAGTACAAAGTAGATGACACACACTAACGAAAACCTGAATTGAAATACCCTGGTTTGTAGATGATCAACCAACTAGAGGGCCGCATCATATTATTATGTGGACGACCAGCATAGATTTGGGCTTAGAACGCTGTAGCTGAGGAAAATGGTAGAATGGTACTAGACACCGGATCGAGAACTGAGCTCCACAGTCAAACGAATGTTCAATTTAACGAAGTTCGGGCCAACTTTTGAACTTGGCCATTTCAAATAAGATTGATTAGGAAATATTTGATGATAGAAATATCTGTTGAAAAAGGAAAGAAAAAAGAAAATCATTGTTGAGTTCTAACAGAGGCATTAGCGACAGGATGGTCCCAGTTGTTCGAGTAGGTAACGATGGTCTCGTTCGATGGGTAGTCCCCTGATGTCGTCTATTGTCTCTCGGGACAACAGTGCAATGAGGGAAGAATTATGGGATGAACTCAATAGTTTTTTTTTACTAGCCTGGTTTTATTGAGAGTAAAGTCGAAAAAAAATAAATAAATAAAATAAAAATAATTTTATAAGTGACCGGTCAGGCAGAAGCCGGCTGGGCGGGTGTACTTGCACCTCCCCAGCAGACTTGGGCCCATCCCCGGTTCAATAGAATTATATTGGTCGAATAGACCATTTGCAGCGAAAAATTCACGTTGCGTTCACGTCAAGTTTTTGGTTATCGGGTAGTTAGGTTAAGTACATTGCCTTCACTGTTTACTTCGTTTTAGTACGGCGATGTGGATTGTAATCGCTTCTGTTTCACGCGTTTTCTCTATAATAATTTATTTTTTACTAAAATAAAATTATGCCACATTGCAGCTACGGTGTCTGGAACAATCATATTCAACGGAGGCATACTGTGTAGATGCGCGAGTAAAGTTCTATAGGCCCCTCAACATGCAGATATTATTGAATAGCTCACGTGTAAATAATATCATTAGGAGTGGCAGAATTACGACACTTGCTAAGAAAATTATAAAGGAAAAATTCCTTATCTTCATAGGTAGGTAGATAAAAAAGGATTGGAAATTTGTTATTCAAGTAGACAATGATAATTTTCGATTGAGGTTGAAAAACAGTAAGATTGAAATACATTGGTTGAAGGTTAAAAAATGAGCTGGAATGCTAAGTGTTGTTAGGAACAGTATTTATTATTGCACAGTAATTGAGTAAATAGCATGTAACTGCTAAGCAAACATCAATTCTTTACAAATCAGTCGTAAAAAACGTCTAAACTATGGAAAAACAACGCACTGAACAACCAAGAGCGAGCCGTTTTAAAAACCGAGTGAAACACACATTACAAAGTCGTGGTCAGCGGGAAGAGTCAGTGATCAGGCAGAGGTCGAAATAATAAAGATTTTTTTTTTTTTTGTAGGTTGAGGGGGAGAAAAACGAGGCGACCTCTTCTCCATTCTTTTTATTATCCAGCCGAGCACTTTCGCCCGTTCGGGCTTCTTCAGGGCATTATAGGACCAAGGGTACCTATGGCCGAGCCTGGCGTTCGCTGGTTTACGTTTCCTTCACAGTCATTTATCTTGATGGGTTACCTATTCCTAATATTTCTATAGTCGAATACTGGAGAAGAAAAATAATAAAGATGTTTTGTAGTTCCAACGAACCTTTAAAACTGAGACAATAAAATGAACGCAGGGGAAGTATCGAAATCAAGAGCGAAAACCGAGAATAACAACGAACGGTGTACTTAACCTTACTTAGAGTAACCTCTATCCATGTTATAACCACGTAGTGCGCATGCGTGCAATAACAAGCATTTTCTATGCTTATTGTTGAGTTCACAAATGAAATTCTTTTAAATTCAAAAAGGTTGCAAGTCCCGAAGTTCCGTTGCTTTTTACTCTTTGTGTAACCGTATGTGTGTATAATCTATTTTTGGAAAATTGGTGAGGAAACGATGATATGAATTCCTCTAATGAGATAATGTTTCAACTGAATGAATAATTTTGATGATTATTATGTTATCGCATTGAAGTGGATATTTTCTGTGAAGTATTGGTTGATTTTTCATCAACAAATATTTCTCAAAAATTTGAATGGAAAAAGAATGGAATGAAGCAAGTACAAGCACCTAACGATAGAAGTGAAATTTAGACAGATAATGATTGAATTTAGCAAGCAGAATTGAAAGGCACATGTATGCTAACGATTAATGAGCGCACTATATTAAATAAAAAATCTAACTATGCATTATTTATTTCTATAGGAATTAAGAAGGAAATAAAATGGATGAGGAGTCGTTATTGGCATTGGAGCTGGACGAGGATGATACAAATTGTCCATCTCCTGATCTGAACACTCTTCGTCGAACGGTTCTTGACTCGCTCCCTAATCAGTCGGCGCCGGAAAAACATGAGGTCAACTCCATCACCACCGATGAAGCATATTCTCAATGGGCTCAGCAGCTGATGGCAATGCATAAGAATATGGTGGAAGAAATTAAAATACTCAAACGCCATATCGAGGCTGAACAACCTGGTGTGCCGAGGTTGCCATTGGTGATGGAGGTGGATGATGGCGGTGTTTTGTCTTCTCAGGAGCAAATGGGTTACGATTCGGTCCCGAAAAACGCTGCAACGAATAAGACTCCGGCTCAAGATAGACTGGAGCGAGTGAGAGCGTGTGGACCCTCCAACACGATACAGTGGGGGGCCAAACACGTTCATTCGATCAAATTTCCCAAGTTGGAAATCAAGCTTGAACAAAACAGACAGGTAGCATTCAATTTATGGTACCGATCTATAATGGATGCAATTGAGTCACAGGATTGCGCATTTCTTATAAATGGGGACGAGATGCCTGATTTTCGCGAAAAAAGGAAGTTATGACTTTGCAAGCTTATAACTTCTAGAATACTTGCTCAATTGTTTTGTTTCTGGTGTCATTTTGTTCATAATTTGTCTGCCTACAAGGGCCTAGCTCCAATTTTTCGTTCGGCATTCTAATATAGCGTGTAGAGAAGAAAGTGTAACAAAAAACGTGATGCCGATTTTCACTTTTTGAGGTTTTTCGAGCACCGTTCCCAACCACGTCGAGAAAAAAAATATGAACACTATTGCACTTGAAAGCACTTAGCTAGAGCTTTCTAACAATGGTAAAAAATCAAGTTTAGGTGGCATAATAAGGGAGCAATCAATGTTTTAATGGACCTGTGTTTGAGACCTCATAACTTCCAAACTAAAACTGTTTTTCCATAGTTTTTAAACTTAAATTGTTCACATTTGAGTCTAGTTTACGTGATCAAAATTTGGTATTGATTGGACTAAGATTAGATACTTTTTAGGCCGTATTTCTAAAAAATTTGTTTCAAAATCACGTTTTTTGGACTATTTATGCTTGTAGAAAAAAAAACTGCGTTAGTCATAGCATTCTCGTTAAAAGATTTGAATTCAGCGTTAAATTTTCAATAAATAACACCTGACCACTTCCTGATTGATAGGATCACCTTCCCTAATAATATAAAAATTACTATTTCTCATTTCCCAAATGATTAAAAGATTTTCCTTTCACCTCTGAATTGCCTCCAGATTGATCGTCTTTTGGAGTCGGCGCCTCTCTGGCAAAATAACCGATGGTTACAAATAAATATGAATTTACGATAAATTAGTAGGTGCCAGGTAATAAGTCTGGGTCTGGACGCAAAGATTCTTAGAGAAGTCTGAAATGGTTTTTAGGAAAAGGCGAATCGATATTGTTAATAATCAGTTCTCATAAATGCTGAATAAATCGTGAAAACTCATGATATTTATATTCATACTACTCGTAATTCGGAATCTATAGGCTTCTCCAATACAATATAAGAGAGGCGCCGACTCCAAAAGATGATCAATCTGGAGGCAATTCAGAGGTGAAAGGAAAATCTTTTAATCATTAGGGAAATGAGAAATAGTAATTTTTATATCATTAGGGGAGGTGATCCAATCAATCAGGAAGTGGTCAGGTCAATACGAGTAGTAAAGTAGTCCTTAATGTGTAGTAGTTGGCGAATGAGTTGCTGCGAAGTTGGAACATTTTTGTTATTTTTTCCTTTTCAGAGTGTATTTTATAGACAAAGTTTTTGAAGCCGGTTTTATTTTTATTTTTTAAAGTTTTTAATGTCCACCCTCAGATGAGAAAACAGGCAAATTATGAAGTTGCGGAGCTTGTTACCATTCAATTTGAAAAATTACCAGGAGGATGATTCAAAACTTGCTAAAAGGCTAAATTTTTTTTCCTTAGGAAGTTCAAATCTGAAAATAAATACAACAAATTAATACTTTAATAGCTTTGACGCATCTTTTACCCTTACTCTCATTTTTGCTGATATTTCTCAGAAATCTCTGTCTACTTCACCTGAACGTTTCACGCGCCTGATCCTAGAGCGCTCTGCTCACTTTCTGATCAAGTGTCCGTTTGTTTCTCAGTCTGAGTGTCTGTCTGTTCTCGGGTCCATCGTCCATCTGCGTATAGTCACAGTGATAAATATTGCAATATCATCAGAAATTTTTTTGAAATTTGATTAAATATTTTCAGAAACTGTACCGCCAAATTTCAATACCGAACACACAGGTAAACATTATTTCATGTTCTCTTTCTTGACGTCGCCTTTTTTGTATGTCCTTGGATTGTGAGGTGGAGAGAAACCAGGCGACTCATTCTCCAATTGTTTATTTTCTGGCCGAGTACTTTCGCCCGTTGGGGCATCATCATGGCGAAGTGGAGCCATAGGCTGTAGACCCTGATGATGCCCGAACGGGCGAAAGTACTTGGCCAGAAAATAAACAATTGGAGAATGAGTCACCTGGTTTTTTTTTTATTTTGTATATTATGAACATGAATGTATTTGAACTGATTGAACAATGACTTAAAGAACTGAAAATGCCAACCCCCTGCAGACGGCTTCGGCCAGTGCAGTATTGTGTTGTATAAGTGGAAGTGTTAATTTATTTTTCTTGTCTCAAAAAAAAAAAAAACCATTAGTGAGTGACAAAAAACGAAAATCCTATAATCTGCGCCAGAGTTCAATGAACTACTTTGAGAAATTCGAGTATTGTGGATTCAATCGTTTGACCGTGATTGAGTAACACAAATAGACAGACACCCCTTCCCCATACCTTTGATAATTTCAGGACTAGCTTCAATGTCGCTAAGCGCCAGCGCTTGATTCTATACACTTCATTTCTTCATGTTAACTCCAAAATCATGGCAGCATGGTCGTTTCTTCGATTTCAAAAACAGCAGGAGCAAACAGCTGCCATGATTCTTAGAATTTGATCCGTAAAGAGGTAAGTAAACATTTGCGTAGTTGAAACTAGCCCAAAGCAGTGTAATGCGTTTTCCGGCTCCCCTGTAAAATTTTCGAAAGTGGACTTGTTCAGTTTGATACCACCTCAACTGTATTATTTTATTGAATAATTGAAGTGAATTATTTAAGATGGCTCAGCGGTCGGATGTTGCGGCTTTTGAAGTAAGCACGCGATGGCAGAGGGCCTCCCACCATGCAGAAATGAAAGGGTTGAGACCCTTTGTCAGACCCCTATTGGCTCGTGCCGGGAGCTTTGAAAATGGCCGGCCCATCTCGTCCGATCGCGATTATATTGTATCCAACGATATACGGTGACATCACAATGTTTTTACTTCCATGTTGGCGTAGTAACTAGAAGTACTGTGATCGAGGAAATGTTCTCCCAGTGAATGTACAAAATTAGGCGATTTGCAGATTTAGGATCGTACACAGTAGGTACTTCTGAGTTACAACCGTTCAAAGTTTTTCGAAGATTTTTACTGGCTATAATAGTCTATATTTGTCAAGCAGATGACCCCTGATTTACTTCTATTGGCTCACTGGAGCGAATTTTTAAGCGACTTCAAAAAGAGGAGGTTACTATAATGGTTGATTTTTTATATTTTTAGATGTCGCAAAACTCAATATATTTGAACGTTCAAGTTCTTGAAATGGGGTGGTTGAATCACGACTGATTTTTATCGTGGGGTTACATACAGTACTTCCGTGTAAGTTGCATATTGACCATGTTTTGATTTTTAAAGACCGCAAAAATGAATTTATTTCAACGCTGGGGATATATATTATTTCGTCGTTTAAGGTGGAGAAAAGAATGGCGAGTGAATGACGATTGGTTTTTATCGCAAGGGCCATTATTACCGTACTTCGGTGTGATCCAAATATTGTTTTGTATTTAAAATGTTCTTGTACCACAAAAATCAATATAATGATTAGAATGCTCAAGGAATGTTTATTAATGAGGGGGGTCACACTTGATCGTATGTTCCTATTTATCGTCACTATCGCTATCATCAAGAATTAATGAAATTAATAGAAAACTTATATAATGTTTTGGCTAAATTGATTAAATAAAATATCATTATGACGAATTTCCTTCTCGAATTTAACTGATCCAAGATAACAAGGAAAACTAGAATGATGACTTATACGGTTTGCTTGGAATAAAGGCGGATTTATTTTCAATCGTCACACCGTCCACAGAGCATAGGAAATTATTTCGTCAATTGGTCATTATTCGTCCAATTAATTCACATTGTCAAAACCAAATGGATAGTCTTCCTAAATCAATATTGAAGCGAAGGAATAATAAACCACTGTACAATCATTTGCAGCGTTTTTTGATAGGTCAAAGACTGAAAATGATGTTCATGGCAACCAGATGGCGTTTGATTTTGGCTCAAACACCGTTCTTCCATGTTACGAGCATTTTTGTGGGTATGTTCCACTCACTACGAAAATCAATATATTTGAGCGCTTGAGGTTTTTGAATGGTTGTAACGACGAATGAATGACGCTTTGATTCCCCCTTCTGGGCGGTTATACTAATGTATAACTGCGGCATTGTTTCGATTAAAAAAATAATCCCATTTAACATTACTTGTCTCATTGCTCACATAGTCAACTTCCGTATTATTAACCTAGTTCCTACGTATTTCTATGCTTTGTTCTCCTGGCTAGTTTTTCAATAACAGTTGTAGATCTCTAAGTTAGGTACGGCCTTTGTATTAGTTGCTTGAGTATAATAATATAAGTAATTGGTTATACCTGTTACCGACTCAAACATGGAAGTACTGGGTGATCTATGCACACCTGTAAGCTCTCGAATATGGTGTCTTTCTCTTCAGTGTCCCTTTTGATCTGCATACATGTTAAGAGTGGAATAAAAATTTACAAAAAATAAAAAATGTCGAGAGGAAGGTGTACTTAATGCTTATTTTCCCAAGTATTTTGCAAGAAAAAAAACCTTTTGGAACCTGACGATTATAACTGATCACAATGAATTGTTTGAAGGCATTGTTCTATTGTTGTTTCTGGTCGACTAGGAAAAGGAAGTTGTTAGTGACGTGCGACAAGGCAGATGTTGGCTCCCTGGACTCGTCTACGGATTTGTGGAAAAGCGTAGGCCTCGGTTAACGCTGACCCAAGCTTCACAAAATCCTATTAGGTTGGACAGCGGTCCTAGACCCTTTGCCTGTCAATAAACTGATTGCTTAGTCATCCCGTGACATCCCCAACCTATTGCTGATGCCTTCTATAATAAATATCGCTTCCGGGTGACCTGACCCCTAAAAGGAAGGGTTACAGGGAAACTAATTTCGAAGGGCTCGTGCACATCTGCGGTGAAAGAGAATCGTCATTTTGTCAGCTCCAAATCGATGCAATGCTATCACATGTTTTTATACGACAGTTTCCTATAGATTAATAATCAATCGTCAAATACTCACGGAAACTCGATTAATCGGAAAAAAATGAAAACACTGATGACAATAAAAGACGCAAAATTAGTCGTATCCGGATTATCGATAACGCACAGTAACTCCGAGACATGATCGTTCAAATTGTTCAGTATTTTGCATTTTATAGGCTATAAGAGTAAATATTTTTCTACGTTTGAGGTCTGAAAATGTTCGCTATAGCGAGCAGATGTTGCTTGAGTTTTTGTGTATTGGGTCACAAACCGTACGTACCTTCACGTTATGAACCCTTTTCACGATTTGGCTAGTACGTGTTTAATACTTGGATTTTTACAGGCCCATACGCAAATTGAGTATATTTTGATACTTCAGACTGCAGAAATGATTATATTATTTGAACGCTGGGGGACTTGAAATCTTTCTTCATGTCAGCTGAGTGTCGTTTGATCTTTATTATTGGTATCACACACCGGACTTCCTTGTAATTTGCAATTAGTTATTCTATTAATGCATTTCCGTATATTTAGGTTTTCTTGCTTTAAAATGTCTCCATTTCACAAAACTTGTTCTGTATCGATTGCATGTGGTTTATTGACTTTTCGGCAATTACAGGCTGCGAAAAAAATTAATATCTTCGACGCTAAGGGTTCATAAAAATGATCCCATTTCACAAAACTTGGCTTGTATCGTTATTTCAGGCTCACATACTGCACTTCCGCATTATCACCCTAATTCGTGCGTTTTTCTATTTTTGGGTTCTCCGAGCTAGTTTTTCAATAACAGTTGTAGAGTAATTAACGTCGTGCCCTTAGTGCGAGTTTCGTGATTTTATAAATTGGTTATTCCTGTTTCCTACTCCAATATGGAAGTACTGTGTGAACTCTGCACCACTGGCTTTTATTGATTATCATAATTTAGTAATGAATAACTAACAAATTATTATCCGAAAAATATCGTGTTATTATTCGTTTAGCGGGAATGGACTAGTTATTTACTCCAAAACAACATGTGTGCGTTTCTTCCTTATTTCACACAGAAAAAAATACCTCCTCTATTTTTTACGACCACAAAATCTCCTTCAGGGTTTCTGCTTTGATCCCTAATAACTTGAAGAGTGTTCATTGCAGGAAGTGCAAATCGAGCGAACCTTAGCTCGTTCGACACCTGCTTGTTATGTGCGAAACATTAGATAGGGTCAGGACAATCTAGCCTTTATCCTGTTTCGTACCTGGTTTTGTATATTATCGGCAGGGAGAATCTTACTTCCCCCAAAAACTTTTTTACTCGCTCCATGATTTTTATTTATTTCGCCAGGTTGAAAACTGAACGTTTGCAATTTGTAAACACGCCAGTTGTACTAACTGTAAATAAATAGAAGTTGCAAATAAACCAGGCAGTTTGTGTATCTATCTATATATATATATATAAAACTACACAACGAGGAGGAGGAGAGGGATACGATTGATTGAAGAACTGGCTGGAAGGATTTGAATGAAAAAAATAGGGGCTGTTTAAAATTTAAGGCCATCGGCTGAAAAATCTTAAAATTTCGATTTTCGACCCGTTTTTTGAAAAAATTCGAAATGTATCGAAAAACGTCGTTTTTTGGAAAAGTCGGTTTTCAGGAATTTCGGCTTTCGCGCGATCCAGCGGCCAAACTATTCGATTTCACATATACTAAGTGAATTGCAAAGTTGTAGTCGGATAAATTTCCAACATTTTCGTAATTACAATTGTAAGGTTTGCTCTTACCTCCGCGGAGCAATAGCGATCCAAAGTCGAAACTTTAAAATTTCGTTTTGAAAAAACTCAAACGGCTAGAGCAAAACTGTGAAACGATAAAAAAAATTTGACACTATATTCGTCAATTAAATCGAAATTCCTGGATACGTTTTTTGCCCTTTTTTCGATTTTCGAATTTGATTTTTCTTGAGGGAGGTTTTTGTAAAATTTTGACGTTTTCCGAAACCACGTTTTTCCGCAGTCGATCGCGATTTTCTCGAAAAATTCCCACAACGCGAAAAGATTTTATGAGCGCATTTTGTTCATGGATAAATTCTTTAAACGAAAAAGTACAAGAATTCGTTCGTTGATCGATTTTAGCCGGAGCTAGAGCGCCCCAAAGTTGAAGACGAAAATCCTTGGGTACACGATTGATTGAGAAACTGGGAATAGGTAATCAAATTTTGGACATAGTGCCGTTCAATTGAAGGAACTTCATCGGCTGGAAAAGTCTTCTTTTTTTAATTAGGCCTCTGTTCAAATTTTATTGCACGTTGAAATTTTATGACCCTGTTTTTTGCGTTTTTTCGCATGTTTTTCGCAAATTACTTTTGAACCGGTTACTTTTACATAGGTATATTACTCAGAGGCGAGAAAGAGCTATCGAAATCCTACAATTTGGTGTATTTAATTATATTTTTATGTTATGTCCCCGCGGAGCTATTAACGTTTGAAGAAAAGTCAAAACACGTTTTTTTTTACATAAAGTGGAATATATCTCGAGAGCTATCATATACGCTAGCCATTTCCGTATTTTTAATGGATTCTACGTTAAATTTCCTTCATTTTCTTCCACAGCACCTAATCTGTCCCGTTTCGGGAACGTGATGAAAAAAAATCCCAAAGTTGAAACTTCAAAAGTATGAAAAACGAAATAAATTCGAGAAATATTATTAATCGTTCGATTTTAATTTTTTTTCCTTTAAATTCGAATTCTACGTCTAATTTCCTGTAAGAATCATTAGTTAATCAAATTTGAACAGTACTGTAAGTATTTGCAACGGATTTTCAAAGTTGAAAAACGTAGGAGTGGCGTAGTATTAAACCTGGAAAAACTGATAGTTGTCGTGAAATTTCCGCCGTTTTGACGTCATATTCGGATTCAGCGTTAAATTTTCTACAAGAATAGCTTTCAGATTAGCTTTAAAACGAAAATTTAATTTTTCACTATTACCGATGCCAGCGGAGCTCGGAATTTCGGCCGGCGAAAAAGTCGATTTACGGAAAATAATTTCTCTGGCTCTGTTTAAATTTTTTTCACCAAATTTTTTGCCATGTACGTGTGTAAGGCGTTCAAATGAAGACTCCTGCATATTAAAACAATTGATTCGCATTTATTTTGACCCCGAAAATCACGGAAGTTACAAGTTGCAAATCTGTGCAAGTTACAAATCTTGGAAAACTTACAGTTACGTCTAATTTTGCTCCTACTTTGCTCCAGTTGAAAAACCCAATACTTTATGATACGAAGTACATTCAAACACCACCACCAACTTACTAAATTATAGCAACTACTACCAAGTACTACCTACTAATAATAATAGAGAGTTTTAGTGGCCAAATCCGACGACGTATCGAACGACGTAAACGTATTGCACGCTATCGCCACGTCGTGATGAGGCGTCGTATCGAGAAGCGCGACGCAAGAAAACCTTTCTATACGTCGCACTTATTTCGATTCGAGGCGGAGCGTAAAGGTTTCATAACCTTGATTTTTTGAAACCTCGAGTATGAAATCTCGAGAATACGCTAGGTAAACAAACCGCCGGTGATTAGTTTCTTCATCTAGCTATCATCGGTTATTTTATCGACTTTTCTTCACGTTTTTTTCACTTTGTTTAGGCGCTTGATTATTTTTTCCGCGAACCAAGTTTCATCTCAAGTGTATCGGCAAATTTTGAAGTGGAAGTTAAGGATTCGGTTGAAACTTCGATGACGATGCCAGTTGTAGTAAGTTGAACAGTTTACTTATATTTTTTGTATCGGTTAAGTCTAATCATTTATAAGGTTTTGCATATCTATACACGAACGTAGGTATGAACGAGCGGAACTCTCTCGACTGCAGGCCGTTGTCAGATCGTTCTTGAGTTGAGGCTGACTAAAGGCGTAGATTATTTACCACATTTTCTATGTATAAAACTATTGGCACCCAATCGACCTAATATGCTGCCCTAACCAGTCCGAAGGGGTGAAAAATCTTTGCCGAATTAGTGAACCAATAGTGGCTAAAGGCACTAAGTTATTCTACCCCTCGACCCTATTGATTTAAGAAACCAGTTAAAATAATTTTCAACGGTTTATGTCCTTTTTCAGGCTTTGTCGAGGAAGAAGATACTTTTTCGGTTATGGAAACGGACGTCAAGATTGAGTCACAGGGTCTCACAGTCAATCTGAAGGTGAATTACAAGTATGTGGCGTATTCATTAATTTGCTTTACAAAACATTCCTCACTTCCATAAAATTACTCGAGTGATTATTATTATATAAAATTATCTAACAACTGGTCAACTCTTCAACATTGTGTATTGGTTTCAGGAGCGATTCGAGCCTACTACCTTCAGTTGTTCACATTACCTGTAGAGTACGGTCTCGGCAGAACATAGACGTGTTCATTTCATTCTCATCGAGCAATATAATTATTTCGCTGTTATTTACACCAACCAAGATTTAAAAAAAATATAGGTAAACTCTGTACATTGGGCAATAAAAATCCTCAAAAAATTAAACATGCTGTCTTATCCCTTTTCAACCTGCATGCAACTTAGAGTGGCCCCAAAAGTTAACAAGACCTTTCACTTTCAGTCTACTGCACTCTGCTGCTGGGAGTTAATTACTGGATTCATTGTTGTGGGCGAGGAAAAAGTGAGACAATGGAAAATATGCATTACTCATTTATTTTTGGCAATACATAAGAAAATACTGTTTTTCAGGACATTAATTTTTAAGAAGGTGATAAGTCGATTGAGAGGGGGTGAATATTATTTTGGTAAATATGTCGGCTCTGAATGGGCACCATCAACTGATAACTGGTCGATTAAACAGAATATTTCTCATTCTTCTGCACTATCATCCCCCATTGGTCGTTATTTCTTCATCTCTTCAGGCAGCACAGGTACAGCTTCTTTTATGCACGGGAAGGCTTCTCAAAATCCCAGCTCTGAAAAATAGCAAGTGGACAGCGGATGAAAGACAAGGTTTATACTACAAGAGTTGTATCATTCTTCGACCTAACTGAAAAAATGGAGTTGTTCATTTAATATAAATAAAACACTATCTAATTGAAAATTTAGATGAACATGGACATCTAGAACAAGCTGCCAGCTATAAATGGAGCCCTCAGCTGGTACGCTCGCTATTTTTCTACTGCAAATATAATTTCCTTTCACAAAAAAGGAATAAATAATAATAATAATAAATAAATAAACAAAAAATTACCCAACATGCTTTCTAACTCACCTGTATTTTTATGGTTCGAGAGGGAGAAAGATTAGGCGACCTTTTCAAAGACATTGTCATTTTTCATTTATTTTTTCTTTAATATGCCAAGTTCCTTTCGGCGCATTCGGGCATGTTGTGAATAACTATGATGCGCTATCATTCGTGAATTACTGGGATACAAGTTTTCTCCTCCTTAACCCATAAAAATAAACCAGTACGACTAGGTACGTGGATAAGAAACAAACTCACCTCTTTTCTGGTGTACCAAGCGCGAGCTTTTCGTCTTGTCTTCATTCCGGCAGAAAATTGAGTGTCCATCCTCTCTCATAGAATGGAAGGAGAGGCAGTCAAAAGGCTTCGGAGTCGCGATCATCGCGTCTAAAAATCAAAATCCCACTCTACGAAATTATCAGGTAGAAACTATCAAAGAGGATTATTTATAGGTTACCATCTAGTTTTACAGGAACAAAATATTGCACGTACCTGGTACATTTCTCTTCCATTTCGATTAGGTTGTTAAACACAGCTCATATCCCTCGCCGAATCGTTATTATCTGAATTGAATCTATGGAATCCGATAAATTATCGGACCAAACACGCACAAATAAAATAGCTGAACATCAGAGTCCGGTTTGTTTTCGTTTGGTCAACTGCTACCGCTACCTTCCGCGTATTCGTAATAATCGGAAATCGTTCCATTTAATCGATTCGATCCGCTACTGCTGATCGAAATAAATAATTAAATAACTAAGGAGGTGATTATCGAAAAATTTAAGAGATGAAAAATGATCGAGAAATTTGAGGTGAGAGAAAGATGGCAACTGGAATGGAAATATTGGAAATGCGACGGATAACGGGAATTTTGACGTGATTCCTAACTTACGACGGCGAAACTTCCGATACCACGTCGTAACGGTGACGGCGTATTGCACTTCGAAAAGTGCAATACGTTCCAGTCGATACGTTTTTCCCATTTGGCCACTAAAACTCTCTAATACCTATCGATTCCCACTCTCCATACACAAATAATTAACTACTAAACCCATACCTATATCTATATTCATACCTATACCTATACTATATATACTATTTATACTATACTATATAGTATATTATATATAGTAGTGATAAGGACAGAGCGTCCAAAAATCTATATAATTTGATACCAAATACAAATTTTCCTGAAAAACCCTGGAAAATATGAATTTTTTCCCCCTCAATACCCCTCAAAAATGAGCTAGCAAGTTGGTTCAAGAATTGGGCCGTCGTAGGACCGAAATTGATTTTTGGTGAAAATTTCAAGAATGTAGCTTAATAACTTTTGTGGTTTATGGAAACAAATAAAATAGACCGGCACTTGGTCAACACGCCAGATCGTGAACACACAACAAACTAAACTGTTTATTTTAGTCATCAAGGTGGCAAGTATAGAAGCTTGGAAGTGGCGATCCTAGCGGATGAACTATGAATTCTAACATAGCTATTATAGTTTGGCCGGAAAACTGCTAACGGCGTACGGCGGACAGACAGAATTTTGGTTTATTATTCAATAATAAATCTTTGTAATCGCCCAAGAAAAAAAAAAAATTCTAACACCCCCCCAAAAAATTTGATGTTTTACGTTTCAAGGCATGTAGAATCCGAATATCCAATAAAAACGCTGCAAATGATTGTACAGAGGTTTATTATTATTTCGCTTCAATATTGAAGATAATCCATTTGTCATTTTAAATATTCCGAACATGTTTTGTGAACGTTCCCACCGAAAAACAGATGGTAACTATAGGGGAAAACTCCGTAGCAACTATTGTAATTTTAATAATTTTTATTTTTCTTAATTTCCTAATTAAAAGCTGAACTCATTGCCTAACGATACAGCTGGAGAGAGTGTTTGACGACCATTCCAATGAGTATAAAACGATTTTTATAGCTCCAAGAACTCTCGAGTTTTACCCTCATGTCAAATTTCTGAAAATCTCCCATTATCGATCCCATTATTCAATAATAAACCAATATAAAAATTACTATTTCTCATTCCCCAAATGATTAAAAGACTTTCCTTTCACCTCTGAATTGCCTCCAAATTGTTCACTTTTTGCAGTCGTGAAAATTACAATAGCTGCTACGGAGTTTACCAATCTGTTTTTCAAAAACGTTCGTCACACAACATGGGAACATTCACAAATGTTCGGGGATGTTGTCATCACAAATGGATAGTATTCTTAAATCATTATCTAAGCGAAGGAATAATAAACCACTGTACAATCATTTGCAGAGTTTTCATTGTGGTTATAAATAATTCGAATTTGGCTGCACCTTTACGACTACTTTTTCTTCACTTTTGTGAGTAAATACGAAGTAAATTAGAGTCCGCTATTTCAGGGTAAAAGGAGCCACATGTCGTGTGGCAGGCCATTTCAATAAAGAGTAAGCGTGCCCCTCGTACTTCCTAGGGGTTCGGTATCAGACCGAAGGCTTGTGCCAGGCGTGACCCAGTTATCGCAGCTGCACTTCCGCCGCCCGTTCGTTATTTCCCAAAGCTTATCTGAAAAGATCTCTCCTTGGCCAGGTCAGATGAGAGATCAGTAAGAAATCGTCATGTCACGGATTTGAGATCGAGGGACCGAGCTGGATGAGGAAATGCGATAGTGTTAATTCCATTTTAGCTCAGCATAAAACTCGTTTTTTGTCATATCCTGGAAGTTTTCTTTACTTTTCAGAATAAATAATTTTCGTAAAAATAAATAAATAATAAATTTCGTATGGTAGACTTGCGGATTTTCCGGTATGTGCTGCTGGCGTTCAGCTCCTGTGAGTCCGATAACTACGTGACTTTTGCCGATACTCATAACTCGAACACGAGAAATAGAACTGGAACATACCAATTGCCCCGCTGTCGTACCACGGCTTATCAAGAATCATTTTTGTTCAAAAGCAAAAAATATTATAATAGTTTCCCGAAAGCATTAAAAAATGCAGAACTTACGGCACCTTCAGGGAAAATTTAAAACTGCACCTTTTGCCTCAATATTAAATATTGCACTTTTATTTTAAGACCCAGTATTACCTATACCTACTATTTTTGTCGGTCAGTTTAATTTTTCTTCTTTTTTTTCTCTTCTTTTCTTTGTACGTCATATTAAGCACATTTGCACACTTTATCAATCTGTTTCTTTTACACGACCAATACTTAGCACTGTTGAGAACCCACTGCTAAGTTCAGTTAATCGATTGTTAGCCTGACCAAGATATGTTCATTTCTATTATTCTTAAAATTTCTGGTTAGTTGTAAGAGTGACTCGTAGCCAAAACTTGCCAGATTTTGTAAATGAATCGATAATCAATCAATCAATTAATCTTGTAGTAACGTCCCCAGAACCGGAGAAATGCTGAAGACGTGATTTTCGCGAAAACAGCAAGTTTTTACTTTGTGAGCTTATAACTTGTAGAAACTTGGTCGATTGTTTTGTTTTTGATGTTATTATGTTTATAATTCATCTGCCTATGTGGGCCTAGCTCAAATTTTTGTTCGGAATTCTGATATGGCGTGTAAAGAAGAAAATGTGACAAATAACCTGATGACATTTTTCACATTTTTGAGGTTTTTCGAGCACCATTCCCAACCACGTCGAGGAAAAACATGAACATTCTTCGTTGTTGGGGTTGAGGGGGAGAAAACCAAGGCGACTTGTTCTCCTGTTTTTTATTGTAATGGTGCTACGAAGCCCTGATGATGCCCGAAGGGGCGAAAGTGCTTGGCAGCCCGGAATTAAAACGCTGCAAATGATTGTACAGTGGTTTATTATTCCTTCACTTCAATAATAATTTCCGAAGACTATCCATTTCAAGTAGTAATTATTCAGAACATGTGTGAACGTTCCGACCGAAAAACAGATTGGTAACTATCGGGAAAATTCCGTAGCAACTATTGTAATTTTAATCAATTTTATTTTTCTTAATCTCCTAATTATTAAAAGCTAAACTTATTGCCTAACGATACAGCTGGAGAGAGTGTTTGACGAACATTCCAATGACTATAGAATGATTTTTATAGCTCCAAGAACTCTCGAGTTATACCCTCATGTCAAATTTCTGAAAATCTCCCAAATTTGTCACAAAAGCTGCGATAACTCGAGAACCAATAAAGCTATCGACCCGGCGATGGTCTCATTCGATTCAGCGTCCAAAAATCTATATAATCTGATACCAAATACAAATTTTCCTAAAAACCTTGAAAAATAAAAAAAAACTTTAAAAAAAAAAATAAAACCGACTTCAAAAAGTTTGTCTATAAAATACACTCTGAAAAGGAAAAAATAACAAAAATGTCCCAACTTCGCAGCAACTCATTCGCCAACTACACATTTTAAGGACTACTTTACTACTCGTATTGACCTGACCACTTCCTGATTGATTGGATCACCTTCCCTAATAATATAAAAATTACTATTTCTCATTTCCCAAATGATTAAAAGATTTTTCTTTCACCTCTGAATTGCCTCCAGATTGATCATCTTTTGGAGTCGGCGCCTCTCTTATATTGTATTGGAGAAGCCTATAGATTCCGAATTACCAGTAGTATGAATATAAATATCATGAGTTTTCACGATTCTTGAACAGAGCAAATCAGCATTTATGAGAACTGATTATTAACAATATCGATTTGAAGGTGACTATTCACGCCTTTTCCTAAAAACCATTTCAGATTTCTCTAAGAATCTTTACATCCAGACCCAGACTTATTACGTGGCACCTACTAATTTATCGTAAATTCATATTTATTTGTAACCATCAGGTAGTCATTTTGCCAGAGAGGCGCCGACTCCAAAAGATGATCAATCTGGAGGCAATTCAGAGGTGAAAGGAAAATCTTTTAATCATTTGGGAAATGAGAAATAGTAATTTTTATATTATTAGGGAAGGTGATCCAATCAATCAGGAAGTGGTCAGGTCAATACGAGTAGTAAAGTAGTCCTTAAAATGTGTAGTTGGCGAATGAGTTGCTGCGAAGTTGGGACATTTTTGTTATTTTTTCCTTTTCAGAGTGTATTTTATAGACAAACTTTTTGAAGTCGGTTTTATTTTTTTTTTAAAAAGTTTTTTTTTTTATTTTTCTCTTTTTAGTGACTTACAATTATGGACAGCTCTCTTTATAGAATTTTCCCAAGCTTTCATTATTGTGTTCTTGTCACTTACTACTAACCGTCCAAACTCAATTCATAAGTCCGTTGAACGATGAAGTTCTAAAGTATAATGATTACCTAACTATTTTCAATGTTATTATGTAGATTGAGAGTGAGTTTGAACGTTTGGAATAATCCATCCACTGATTTGGGTCTCTTGGTCAACATACCGGATACTTTGATCCCATTGATACACCTACCAAAACTCAAATAATTGTCTACACCATTACTGGTTACTGAATTGCACCAATTCACTCGTTCTTTATTTCTCTAACGATAATAGAGTGATAATTTTCTCAAGCGTACCCGCAATCGCACTGAATGAGAGAATCCGAACAAAATTTCAGAAATTCGCCGAACGTTTGTGCATTAACTTGGAGTTATTTGGCCTTCAAAACGATGTTATTTATTGAAAATTTAACGCTGAACTCAAATCTTCTAACGAGAATGCCATGACTAACGTAGTTTTTTTTCTACAAGCATAAATAGTCCAAAAAACGTGATTTTGAAACAAATTTTTTAGAAATATGGCCTAAAAAGTATCTACTTTTAGTCCAATCAATACCAAATTTGGATCACGTAAACTAGACTCAAATGTGAACAGTTTAAGTTTAAAAACTATGGAAAAACAGTTTAGGATTGGAAGTTGTGAGGTCTCAAACACAGGTCCATTAAAACATCGATTGCTCCCTTATTATGCCACCTAAACTTGATTTTCTACCATCGTTAGAAAGCTCTAGCTAAGTGCTTTCAAGTGCGGTAGTGTTCATATTTTTTTTCTCGACGTGGTTGGGAACGGTGCTCGAAAAACCTCAAAAAAGTGAAAATTAGCATCACTTTTTTTGTTACACTTTCTTCTCTACACGCTATATTAGAATGCCGAACAAAAAATTGAAGCTAGGCCCTTGTAGGCAGATAAATTATGAACAAAATGACACCAGAAACAAAACAATCGAGCAAGTATTTTAGAAGTTATAAGCTTGCAAAGTCAAAACTTCCTTTTTTCGCGAAAATCACGTTTTCCGGCGTTTCTCCGCGTCTGGAGACGTAACTACTGAATGGACTCAATTGAAAAAATTATGGGACCTACCTGGATAGTAACCCTTTCAAACAAAAAAAAAAGTAACCCGATCGGACGTACAGGAGCTGAACGCCGGTGGACAACACATACCGGAAAAAAAAAAAAAAAAAAAAAAAAAAAAAAAAAAAAAAAAAAAAAAAAAAAAAAAAAAAAATTCCGCTAGACGACCATAGTAACCTCCTCCTTGTTTGAAGTCGGTTAAAAATAGCATAGTTTTGAAAGCCAAATAATTTTATTGTCAAGCACTAACGTTTGATGGATTTTTAGAATGTTGTTCGAGCTCTCTCATTCAGTGTAATTGCGGATAGGCTTCAGAAAATCATAACTCTATTACTTATCATATGATAAATAAAGAACGAATAAAGTTATTGTGGGGAACACCCACTATCTTCTTGAGAAATGACAAAGGATTGATTCAAATTCGCTACCGCTACCTTCTCGACAGGTTCGGTTGATACGCACAGTGCCAACTCCCTGCTAGGTCGGCCCATGTGGAACCATTAGCTTCTGAACTTGGACAAGTTCGCAATATTCTTGCGAAGGGACTTCCTCCGTGGAAGTCGATAAATACTTGAATTTAAAGCGTTTGGTAGTTAGCTCCGGTTCCCTCGTCTTCGACAGGGTCCAACCGACAGCACGACAGCTACCAAACGTGGTCAGTTACAGTTGCAGCGCCCACAGTTATGCAATGCAGTAATCAACAATGGCCCAATGGTGTATTTTTCTTCTCCAGGTGGTCGCATTACTTCTTCCTGTAGGTTGAGGGGGAGAAAAACGAGGCGACCTCTTCTCCATTTTTTATTCAGCCGAGTACTTTCGCCCGTTCAGGCTTCTTCAGGGCATTAGAGGACCAAGGATGTGGTGGTCCTATGAAATGATGAGATCGTGTCGCGTTTCCATTCTCATCCTCTATACGAACAAGCGACCGACAGCAATCATATAATGTCAAATCCAAGCTGTTCTGAACCAGTTCAGGACAAAAATATGCTCGCGGAGACGGGAGGTTTGAGCGCCAATCTCCGTTACGTGCAAGCTGATAAGGATAACCTTTAGGAAATAGGCTCTCAAACTCCACTTAAGCACGAATGGAAGTGTTTTAAAGCGGCACAATCACAAGTGAAGAGACATGTTTTATGAAGAGATGTAATGGTCCCATTTGAAGCGACCAGTCGCTCCACCAAGAAAAGAATTAACCAACTTTGTATTTTTCTTATCCTTCTCGTCGCATTTCTTGAAGTCCGGGGGTTACCAACCAGGCAGACAAGATGTGATTTAATATAAATAACCTAGTGACTGAGCCGACATGGCTGTGGACCCTATGGCTCCACGTAAGTAGCTTGAGAATTCGAAAAAAATTTATGATTGTCCTGTGCCTCTATGATAACAAAAAATATTGAATGATATATAATTAGGTCGCCCTGAGGATGTCCGAATGGGCGAAAGCGCTCGGCCAGCTAATAAAGAATTGGAGAATGAGTCGCCTGGTTTTTCTCCACCTAACTGTGTATTGCTACATTTGATTCCCCCGATTCACACACAAGAGACGGGATGGAGATGTTGCACAGACGTGGCGGAGGGTCCTCCATTGAAAGCGACTATGGTGCCGCCTCCATGAGAACAGTGACTCAGAGGATTTCATTGAGCGGGTGGGAGGCAAATGCGGAGATGGGAGGTCGGGAGGGGGTGGTCACAAACACGATCGAATGATCCAATCAAGATTGCTTGTCGCTTCTTTTCGCTCAAAACTGATGCTTCGAACTGCAAGCGATGGACCCTTCACGTTGGAATCGTCACTCTATACGGACGTAATCGCGTCGACTTTTCCTAAAAACCATTTCAGATTTCTCTAGAAATCATCACGTCCATACCCAGACTTATTACCTGGCACATCCTAATTTACTGTAAATTCATATTCATTATTTGTTACCATCCGGAAGTCATTCTGCCAGAGAGGCGCCGACTCCAAAAAATGATCAATCTGGAGGCGATTTAGAGGTGAAAGGAAAGTCTTTTAATCATTTGGGAAATGAGAAATAGTCATTTTTATATTATTAGGGGAGGTGATCCAATATATCAGGACGTAGTCAGGTTAACACGAATAGTAAAGTAGTCCTTAAAATGTGTAGTTGGTGGTTATGTTGCTGCAAAGTTGGGAAATTTTTGTTATTTTTTCCTTTTCAGAGTTTATTTTATAGGCTGATAATTTTGAAATCGGTTTTATTTTTTTGAAAAGTTTTTTTATTTTTCTCTTTTTAGTGTCTCACAATAATTATGGACAGCTCTCTTCGCAAAATTTGCTTAAACTTTGTTTATTGTGTTTTTGTCACTTACTAACTACTAACCGGCCAGAAAAAAAATCATGAATCAGTTGGACACTGAAGATCTAGACCATAATGATTACCAAATCACTTTCAATGTTATTATGTTGATTGAGAGTCAGTTTCAACGTTTGGAATAATCTATACACTGATTTGGGACTCTTGGTCAACATACCGGATGCTTTGATCCCATTGATCCACCTTACAAAACGCAAATAGTTTACTACACCATCGTTCTTCGTTGCTGGGGTTGAGGGGGAGAAAACCACGGCGACCTGTTCTCCTGTTTTTTATTGTTGGCCTGCCAAGCACTTTTGCCCATTCGGGCATCATCAGGCCTTCCTATATAACAATTCATCTTGATACTTTCAAATACATCATGGAGGTACTACACCATTGTTGGTTACTGAAATGCACCAATTTACTCGTTCTTTATTTCTCCAACGATTTTTCAAGTAATGATTTTCTCAAGCCTATTCGCAATTTCACTAAATGAGAGAATCCGAACAAAATTTCAGAAATTCGCCTAACGTTTGTGCGTTAGAATGAAGTTATTCGGCTCTCAAATCATGTTATTTATTGAAAATTTAACGCTGAATTCAAATCTTTTAATGAGAATGCTTTGACTAACGTAGTTTTTTTTCTACAACCATAAATAGTCCAAAAAAAAAGTGATTTTGAAACAAATTTTTTAGAAATACGGCCTAAAAAGTATCTACTTTTAGTCCAATCAATACCAAACTTTGATCACGTAAACTAGACTTAAATTGTTCGAATTTAAGTCTACAAACTATGAAAAATAATTTTTGTTTAGAAGTTATGAGGTCTCAAACATATAGGACCCTAAAAACATCGATTGCTCCCTTATTATGCCACCTAAAATTGATTTTTTACTATCGTTGGAAAGCTCTTGCTAAGTACTTCCAAGTGCAATAGTGTTGGATTGATCGGAATAAAAGTAGATAGGTAGGTACTTCTTAGGCCGTATTTCTAAAAAAAAATTGCTTCGACATCCCGTTTTTTGGCATTTTTATGGATGTAGAAGAGAAATTACACAAGTTCGTTAAATGATTTGAATTTAGCGTTCAAGTTTCAACAAATAACATGGTTTCGAGGGTCAAATAATATAATTGTCGGATTCTCTCATTCAGCGTTATTGCGGATACGCTTGAGAAAATCATAACTCAATTATCATTTGAGAAATAAAGAAGAAGTGAATGGGTGCATTTCAGTAACCAAGAATGGTGTAGTAAATTATTTGAGTTTTGTAAGGTTGATCAATGGGGAAGTCCTCCGATCATTTGGGAAATGAGAAATAGTCATTTTTATATTATTAGGGGAGGTGAGCCAATCAATCAGGAAGTGGTCAGGTTAACACGAATAGTAAAGTAGTCCTAAAAATGTGTAGTTGGTGGTTGAGTTGCTGAGAAGTTGGGAAATTTTTGTTATTTTTCCTTTTCAGAGTTTATTTTATAGGAAAATAATTTTGAAGTCGGTTTTATTATTATTATTATTTATTTTATTTTTTATTTATGATTGGTTATTTCAGTTTCTGACTCAAACGACGTACTGTGTGATCTATGCCCACCACTGGTTTATTTCAAGTTTTTCGTAGTTACGGGTATCTGGCGAGAAAGAGGACACCGATTCTTGTACGCCGAAAGAGACGGCGATGCGAGGCGGCACTAGCGGAATGGCGGCCGCATCCATCATATCGCGACTTGAATTTTTTGATCACGTAGAGGGACCAGTGAGTATAGAAGTTAATAGAGCGGCCTAGGCGGGCACCGGCATGTGTCAACCTTCCCCCACTCCTTGGAGGTCAAAACTCCTCGCTCGGCGAATCTGCGCTCCGCACTGCTTTCATCTTCTTTTTTAATAAATCAGTTTATTGATGGGAATTGTGGATTGTTTTAATATATTAATACGAATTATATTGTTTGGGACGCATTTTGTTTATAATTCCATCAATTTTTGGTATTCTGATATGGCGTGTAGAGAAGAAAGTGCAACGAAAAACGTGATACAGATTTTCACATTTTTGTCGTTTTTCGAGAACCATTGGCAACCACGTCGAGTAAAAAATAAGAACATTCTTGAACTTAAAATTAGTAAGTAAAAACTTTACAACGATGGTAAAAAATCAACTTTACATGGCATAATAGTCAATGTTTCAGCCATCAATGTTTTTATAGACCTATTTTTTGAAGTCGTTAATTTCTGAATGAAAGCTGCCTTTCCATTGCTTGTAAACCTAAACTGTTCCAATTTGCGTCTAGTTTGCGCGATTGGACTAAACATAAAATACTTTTTAGGCTATATTTCAAAAGAAAATGTTTTTTAATCACGTTTTCCATAATATTTATGATTGTAGAAAAATAACTGCACAAACCATTGCATTTTCGTTAAAATAATTGAATTCTGCGTCAAATTTTCAGTTATTTGTGTGGTTAGGGCCAAATAATTGCATTATAATGAAATAACGTTCGGTGAATTTCTGAATTTCAATTATTTAATGTAGTAAGGTAATCAATGTAATTTAGAATTGCAGTGCTCAACTGATGTATGAATTTTATTAGGTTGTTATTAGTAAGTGACAAAAGCTCAATAAAGAAACGTTGGGTAAAATAGATGAAGAGAGATGTTCAGTATTGTATAGCACTCAAAAGAGAAAAATTAAAAAAAAAAAACTTAAAAATACAGTAAAACCGACATCAAAATTATTTGCCTATAAAATTAACGCAACTCAATCACAACAGCTCAATTACCAACTACACATTTTAAGGACTACTTCACTACTCGTATTGACGTGACCTTTTCTTTATTGATTGGACCGCCTCCCTTAATAATATAAAAAATAAATATTACTCATTTTCCTGATGATTGAACGAATTTCCTTTTCAACTCTGAGCGGGGCTCCAAAATAGTTTTTTTTTTTGGGTCGGCGCCTCTCTCATAATATCTTGGAGAAGCCAATCGAATGTTAATAAGCAAACATATACTTAGTTATAATAAGTTTTCATGATACTTGAAAAAAAGTCAGCATTCTTGAGATCCAATTTTTAACAAGATCAGTATGACAATGACTACGCCTTTTCCTAAAAACCATTTTTTCACATTTGCCTATGGATATATTACGATTTGACCCAACCTTGTTTCATCTAATTTATTACTTAGGCTACTACTAATCTACTGTAAATTCAAATTTATTTTTTTGTAACCATCACTTAAGTGTAATCATCCGGTCGTCATTTTGTCAGAGAGGCGCCGACTCCCTAAACTGATCATTCTGGAGACGATTAAGTGATAAAAAGGAAATTCGTTCAATCATTTGGGAAATGAGAAATAATTATTTTTTGTATTACTAAGGGAGGTGGTCCTATCAATCAAAGTGGTCACGGCAATAGTAGTAGTAGTTCTTAAAATGTGTAGTTGATGATTGAGTTGCTGTGAATTTGGAATTTTTGTAATATTTTCCTTTTCAGTTTTTTTATAGGCAAATAATTTCGAAAACCGTTTATTTATGTAAAATTTTATTTATTTTTAATGACATTAAATAATCTGTAGGTGCTTGGATTGAATGGCGATGAGCAATTGGATTCAAATAGCGTACTTCGTCACGTGCAGTGGAAGGCCGGCCCAGGGCAGGGGGCCCTCCACAGAGAGTTGGGGGGGTTGAGCATACGTCCACTCGCCTTCTAGCATAGGAAAGGCCGCTCTATATACTTCTATACTCACTGAGAGGGACGCAGAAAGGAGTCCACACCGCGTGCGCTACGTCCGCGCCTGACGTCTCTTAAGGGAGTACCCTACGATTACGGAAACAAGATAGGTATATTACAATGTAGGAAATCGTATCTCAAATAATGTTTCAACCATGACGTCATACGATGCTGTAGAAATAAATTTGAGGGGCAAAGGAAAACTTTTGTCGGAAAGGTGGCATAGCATTTCTGCAGCATCAATTAGCTCGAGGTGCTACAATTTCAATAGTGTCAACTCGGCCGAGAAAAGTGTGACGATTCTCTAGCTGACCATCGCTGCAAATAGCTTGTTAGTGTAATAAGGGTTCGCGCTATCGAAACTCCCGACCTTGCTTTGGGAGTTTTTTTTTAAACAACTTCAAAGAGTTCGCCAGAGGCGGACAATGAAGGGAAAATCTCATTGAGACGGGGGCATTGAAATTCATTGAAAACGCTCCTAGCTGAGCTAGCTCTTTCGCGTTTATGAATGGATATGAATGGACTTCATGCCAGGAAGAGCTAAGTGACACCCGAGGAGGTTGTATGCGTTAAGGGTGACACGTATCCTTGTGAGATATTTCCTTGTTAGCCGAGCAGCTCGTATCGTTGTTGACATCTCTTTCACGTATATTTGCGCATTCTATCCTAAATCGCTTCCCTTTTCAGCGTCCTCACGCACCAAAAAATCCTTTTCGCTTTTTGCGAGAAGATTTTTTTTCTTCGCAATTGAAGAAGCGGCAATTTTGAAGCAATCAAATTTAATATAATATATATATATATTTCTTTTAAAATCCTGCAAATGATTGTACAGCAGTTTATTATTCCTTGATTTCAATGATGAAACTCCGTTGCAACTATTGCAATTGTAACGCTGTTAAAAAAATAATTTTTGGTGTGTTAAAATTGGAATCCTCTGGAACATGTAGAGCTCGTACGAAAAGCGATTCGAGATGGTCAAAAGCTCGAGGTTCATCGATAAGTGGAAATACATATATATTGTCTCAATATTCGCTGAACAATTTTTCGTTTCAAGTCATGTAGGGACAACATGTAGAATCCAAATATTCAACTAAAAAGAAAAAAAACGCTGTAATTGATTGTACAGTGGATTATTATTCATTCGCTTCTATAAGATTTAAGAAGATTATCCATTAGTGATAGTAGTTATTCCGAACATTTGTGAACGTTCTCACCGCAAAACAGATCGTAGCTACAGGGGAAAACTCTCCCTAGGAACTCTCTAGCTAGGGGGGAACTTTTACATTACATAGATGAAGAGAGTGTTCGACGAGCATTCCAACGAGTATAGAACGATTTTCCTAGCTCCAAGAACTCTCTAGTTATACCCTCATGCCAAATTTCTGAAAATCTCCCAACATTTGACACTAAAGCTGCGATAACTCAACTCGAGAACCAATAGAGCTTTCGTCCCCACGATGGCCACATTCGATTCAGTGACCAAAAATCTATGGAAATTGATACCAAATACACCTTTTTCTGAAAAACCTTGGGAAGTACGAATTTTCTACCGCTCAGAACCCCCCAAAAATACATTTAAAATTGAGCTAGCAATATGGTTCAAGAATTGGGCCGTCGTAGGACCGAGATTGATTTTTGATGAAAATTTCAAGCATGTAGTTATTATAATTTGGCCGGAAAAGTGTCGACGGCGTACAGCGGACAGACAGAATTGTTTTTATTGGATATTCGGATTCTACATGGCTTGAAACGTAAAACATCAAATTTTGAGGGGGTTAAACATTTCTTTTTTTCTTTGACGATTAGGTACAATGGTTTACTATTGAATAGTCCGCAGTACGCCGTCCGCCGTCAACACCTTTCCGGCCAAACTATAATAGCTACATTCATGAAATTTTCATCAAAAATCAATCTCGGTCCTACGACGGCCCAATTCTTGAACCATATTGCTAGCTCAATTTTAAAGGTATTTTTGGGGGGTTTTGAGTGGTAGAAAATTCGTACTTCCCAAGGTTTTTCAGAATAAGGTGTATTTGGTATCAATTTCCATAGATTTTTGGACGCTGAATCGAATGAGGCCGAAAGCTCTTGGTTCTCGAGTTATCGCAGCTTCTGTGTCAAATGTTGGGAGATTTTCAGATATTTGGCATCAGGGTATAACTCAAGAGTTCATGGAGCGATAAAAATCGTTGTATACTCGTTGGAATGCTCTATAATGAATGAACTATAACGTAAGATTAAAAATTCAGATTCCAATTTAGAAATTACGAAAATTAAAAATGATTAAAATTACAATAGTTGCCACGGAGTTTTCCCCTATAGTTACCATCTGTTTTTCTGTGGGAACGTTCACAAATGTTCGGAATAATTACTATCACTAATGGATAATTTTCCTAAATCATTATTGACGCGAAGGAATAATAAACCACTGTACAATCATTGTTTTCGCTCAAAACTAATGCTTCGAACTGCAAAACTAATGCTTCGAATTGCAAGCGATGGACCCTTCACGTTGGAATCGTCACTCTATGCGGACGTAATCGCGTCGAATTTTCCTAAAAACAATTTCAGATTTCTCTGTAAATCTTCACGTCCATACCCAGACTTATTACCTGGCACATCCTAATTTACTGTAAATTCATATTCATTATTTGTTACCATCCGGAAGTCATTCTGCCAGAGAGGCGCCGACTCCAAAAAATGATCAATCTGGAGGCGATTTAGAGGTGAAAGGAAAGTCTTTTAATCATTTGGGAAATGAGAAATAGTCATTTTTATATTATTAGGGGAGGTGATCCAATATATCAGGACGTAGTCAGGTTAACACGAATAGTAAAGTAGTCCTTAAAATGTGTAGTTGGCGAATGAGTTGCTGCGAAGTTGGGACATTTTTGTTATTTTTTCCTTTTCAGAGTGTATTTTATAGACAAAGTTTTTGAAGTCGGTTTTATTTTTTTTTTAAGGTTTTTTATTTTTCTCTTTTTAGTGACTTACAATATTATGGACAGCTCTCTTCATAGAATTTTCCCTAGCTTTCATTATTGCGTTCTTGTCACTTACTACTAACCGCCCAAACTCAATTCATAAGTCAGTTGAACGTTGAATAAAGTATACTGATTACCTAACTATTTTCAATGTTATTATGTTGATCGAGAGTGAGTTTCAACGTTTGGAATAATCCATCCACTGATTTGGGTCTCTTGGTCAACATACCGGATACTTTGATCCCATTGATCCACCTTACAAAAGTCAAATAATTGCCTACACCATTGTTGGATACTGAATTGCACCAATTCACTCGTTCTTTATTTCTCAAACGATAATAGATTTACGGTTTCCTGAAGCGTACCTACCCGCATTAACACTGAATGAGAGAATCCGAACCAAATTTCAGAAATTCGCCAAACGTTTGTGCATTCAAATGAAGTTATTTGGCCTTCAAATCCATGTTATTTATTGACAATTTAACGCTGAATTCAAATCTTTCACCGACAATGCTTTGACTAACGTAGTTTTTTGTCTACTTTTTTCTTTCTCTTTTTTCTACAATTTCTAACCCCCCCTCAAAATTTGATGTTTTACGTTTCAAGGCTAATAAAAATCCGAATATGCAAAAATCAATCTCGGTCCTACGACGGCCCAATTCTTGAACCAACTTGCTAGCGCAATTTTAAGGGTAGTTTTGGGGGGTTTTGAGGGGGAGACAATTCATATTTTCCAAGGTTTTTCAGAAAAATGTGTACGTGGTATCAAATTATATAGATTTTTGGACGCTGAATCGAATGAGACCATCGCCGGGTCTATAGCTTTATTGGTTCTCGAGTTATCGTAGCGTTTGTGCCAAATTTGGGAGATTTTCGAGAAACTTCAGAAATTTTTCAGAAATTTGACATGAGGGTGTAACTCAAGAGTTCTTGGAGCTATAAAAATCGTTCTATACTCATTGGAATGGTCGTCAAACACTCTCTCCAGCTGTATCGTTAGACAATAGGTTTAGCTTTTAATTAGGAAATTAAGAAAAATAAAAATAATTAAAATTACAATAGTTGCTACGGAGTTTTCCCCTATAGTTACCATCTGTTTTTCGGTGGGAACGTTCACAAATGTTCGGAATATTTAAAATGACCAATGGATAGTCTTCTTAAATCAATATTGAAGCGAAATAATAATAAACCACTGTACAATCATTTGCAGCGTTTTTTGAAGTCGGTTAAAAAATTCTGTCTGTCCGCCGTACGCCGTTAGCAGTTTTCGGGACAGCTAAGTTTTTGAAATTTTCACCAAAAATCAATCTCGTTCCTACGACGGCCCAATTCTTGAACCAACTTGCTAGCTCAATTTTAAGGGTATTTTTGGGGGGTTTTGAGGGGTAGAAAATTCCTATTTTTCGTGGTGTTTCAGAAAAATGTGTATACTACAGCATGTAAAAATCTAAATAGAATTGTTTTTTATCTCGGAAACTCTTAACGCTCATACCTCGGAAGTATGGTGTGTAATTAAAAATTCAGAAACGGCAAATTTTGCACAATCACCATGACAACATTCTCAGAAAATTCATTGAGCTTCATTCATTATTCACGAAGATATGAGGATTAATGTTCGGAATAGTTGCCATCACAGTAGATGGTCTCCTAAATTATAACTTAAGCAGAGGGATAAAAAATCAGTCATTTGCAACTTTTTCAATATTTTTTATGATTTTTTTTAGGGCGGGAGGATATTTTTAATATTTGTGAGACTTGTTGGTATAAAATTCAATCGATTTTTTTTTAGAGTGTGATGGAATGAGACAAGAGTAACTGAGTCGATAGTGATCACTGTTCTCGAGTTATCGCAGGTTTTGTAACATTAAGAGAAATTCGGCATGATATTCCTAGTGTTCTGTCTTTTGAATGATAGTTGAAGCTTCATTAAATCTGTGAACAATTCGGTGAGTTTTTTCAGGTCTCGTGGGCTACGATATCACTAGTTGTAGTGCATCAGCGCCAAATATGAACGTAAATCTGTTATCTTACGCCTTTCATCAGAAGCAGACGTGATACACGTGCTAGCGTCAGGTGGTGATCAACCCTTTTCATATTTCGATCACCACTCGAAACGGGACACACACTGCGTGCTCGGGCACAAAGAACCTCAACTACTTCCTTCTTCCACGTTCGCGATCCGCTTTGGAAAATGACTCAAAAAGAAGAACCTAGCACCTGCTGATATCGAGGGTGGTTAAAGGTCTTTTAATACAGCGGACCTATATTTACCTCTTGAAGGGGGCCAGGAAACCGTATTATAGATTCATATTGTAGTCCCCATTTTCAGAAATCCTTCCGGGTTATTATGTGAATAGGATCGCTGTTTTTTTTCTCAATAAATAACGGAAAGCAAGTTATAGGCTGGTTTTTACCTGTTGACAAAAAGATTCCGAAAAAAAATTGAAAACAACCTAACGTATATCTCCGATTTTAAGTAAATAATAGCAATAACATTGTAATACCGTTGTAAATATTTACAGGTAATTGTAATTTCTAAAGTATCGAAAAGAAAACGCCCGTGAAAGAGCGTTAAGCTTGGTTCACATGTTGTGTCCATCAAATGCGTTTGCGTTGAATCCGGCAAAACGTGGTGGGGACATCCCGATTACGAATAAATCATCCTGAAGTTTCAGTCTTGAACTACGTAAGTCACCTGCGCGTTGCTGTGCAACGCTCGCTGGTCTGCTTTTACCGTTATAGATTTCGCCTATAGTACTCCCTCCCCACTGTATCCCTCCTAAACATCAAATTTTAATTGATGAGGTCCGCAAGCGACCATCCTAGGCTTCGGTTCCGGAAATCGTGATGTGAATTCCAGTTCGTATGCGCTGTTCAGCCGCGCATATTATTGCTGAGCGTGTGATTCGACGAAGATGTTGAGGGTGAAGTTCCTGAAGGATGTTTGTCGTTTGGAGATGTTTAAGGTTCTGTGGCAGGTGAGATAAATGTCGACTTACGCCGGTAGACGTGCTCTTCTTGCCTGAAATCATCATGTTAGTGTTCATTGTTATTAGTTTTTTGCTCGTTACTCGCTTTTCGCAGTTCGCTGGTGGCGTTTTTTTCTCGAATTTTGAGGTTTTCCCGTCAATTATTTTGAAATTTGGGCATTGGCACTGTGGTAAAGGCTGTATAGGCAGTTATTACTTCCATGTTTACGTAGTAAATGGAAGTATTGAGATCGTCTGAAAAGTCGAATTCGGAACCGAGATCCTGATGGAAGAAATTTTCATAGTAGTATACTCAGAAACACATTCTGAACAAGTGTCTGTGTGTCTGTCTGTCTGTGGTCACAAACTGACATAAATCGCCCTATCTCCCTGAAAAATGGATGAAACCCTATGAAATTTTGAGGGAATGTTTTCCCAGTGATTGTGCAAAATTAGGTTTTTCCGGATTTTGAATTACACACAGTACTTCCGAGATATAAGCGTTAAAAGTTTTTTCTGTTTCGATTTTTACAGGCTATGAGAGTCATTGTTTTTCTACGTTTGAGGGCTTGAAATGTCGGTTATGGCAAGCAGAAAACGCCAGATTTTTTGTATATGGGGTCACATACAGTGCCTCCACGTTATGAGCCTTTTTAACGATTTCACAAGTGCATGTTTTGTATTTTGATTTTTACAGGCCGCAAAACTCGATGTATTTGAACGTTCAAGGTCTTAAAATGATGGGGTCGGCGATTGAATGATGCCTGATTTTTATCAAAGTGGTCACATGCAGTACTTCCGCGTTATTTGCACATTTGCTACATTTTGATTTTTATAGACCACAAAAATGAATATATTTGACCGCTGGAGGACTTAAAATTTTTCTATATGACAGTTGAATATCGCTTGATTTTTATTATTGGGGTCACATGCAGTACCTTTTCGTAAAACGCATTTTCAGTTATTTTAATTGTATTTTTTGGGTCTCTTTGCTTTAAATATGACCAACTTTGACCTCGTTCACAAAACTTGTTTTGCATAGTTTGGATAACACACAGTACTTCCGCAATATGCCATTTTTTAACTTTTGAGATTTTAATAGACCGCAAAAGTGAACATACATTAGACTTTAACTTTTCTATATGACAGCTGAATATTGCTTGATTTTTATTATTGGGGTCACCTGCAGTACCTCCTCGTAAAACGAATTTTCAGTTATTTTATTAAAGTGTTCTTGTACTTTAGGGTCTCTTTGCTATAAATATGACCAACTTTGACCTCGTTCACAAAACTTGTTTTGCATGGTTTGGGTAACACACAGTACTTCCGCCGTACGCCGTTTTTAAGCTTTTGAGATTCTTATAAACGGCAAGAGTGAATATTCTTTAGACTTTGAATTTTTCTATATGACAGCTGAATATCGCTCGATTTTTATTATTGGGATCACATGCAGTACTTCCTCGTAAAACGCATTTTCAGTTACTGTACTTTTTGGGGCTCTTTGCTATATATTTGACCAACTCTGACCACGTTCACAGAACTTGTTTTGTATAGTTTGGATAACACACAGTACTTCCGCCGTATGCCGTTTTTTTGCATAAGAGATTTTTATAGACCACAAGAGTGAATATACTTTAAACTTAAAATTATTCTTTATGACAGTTGAATGTTGCTTGATTTTTATTATTGGGGTCACATGCGGTACTTCCTCGTAAAACGCAATTTCAGTTATTTCTTTCTAGCGCTTTTGTAACTTTCGGGTCTCTTTGCTTTAAATATGACCAACAACGACCATGTTTTGTTTTGTTTTGATCGCATACCGTACTTCCGCCGTACGCCGTTTATCGCTGTTGAGCTTTCTACAGGGTGCAAAAGTCAATATATTTTACGCAATAGTTATTAAATATTTGTAATGGCGAGTGAATGACGCCTGATCTTTACCGCTAGGGTCACACTCCGTACATCCATGCTATCCAGTAGTTATTTCGATCAGAAATATTCACATTAGCCAAAAGTCAATATAATTGAACGTTTAAAAGGACATGAAATGTTATCTATGGCGGGTGAATGACGATAGATTTTTATCATTAAAGTTGCCGTATACCATATTTCCGCTATTTTTGGGTCTCCTGGCTAGTTTTTCAATAACAGCTGTTGTAATTTAACGTTTCGGCCTTCGTACGATTTTCTCGATTTTATAATTGGTTATACTATTTACCGACTCAAACATGGAAGTACTGTGTGATCTATGCACACCACTGGTTTTTCTATTGTCCCGCTGCTCAAAGTATGGTGTTTTTGGAACTATTCCCATGATTTGTTAAAGAATATTTTCTTTATAGTGGGAATCAATCAAGTCAGTACATCTAGCTTAAATCCTCAATTACTCAAGAAGTCCACTATCATAAACTAGACCATTTGCAGCAAAAATCCGCGCTGCGTTCACGCCAAGTTTTAGGTTACTGGATAGTTAGGTTAAATACATGACCGTCACTGTTTACTCCGTTTTAGTACGGCGACGTCGATTGTTCGTTATTTTCTAGCGTTTTTTCAGAAAAAAATTTAAAATCTTTCTAACATATCCTCAAAATTGACACAGGGGTTTGGTTAAAGAATTGAGCCATTGTCAGGCCGAGATTGATCTTCACACTTCTTGATCGATTCTATGTGCCTTGAAACGTGAAACATCAAATTTTGAGGGGGTTTGAATAAAAATATTGAGGGATTACAATGGTTTATTATTGAATAATTAACCAAAAAGCCAACATTTCCTCAAAATAGTTTGCCTAAGTGCTCACGTGCTTCAAAGTCTTCTAACCCAAGTAGACTGTACAAATAATTTTTCTTAATATTGTACCCATATTGCATTTGTACTGCGTTAGAAAATCAATAAAATGATATATTTTGAATGAAGCTAAACTACATTTAAATGAGAATTTTTGTCACTATCTAATTTAGAGGTTGGAATACTCAACGAAAAGACGAAAAGGAAGTGTTACTCGAATTTCCCCAAATTACGGCCAGCGTGAGAGAAATCCTGAACCCGGACCACACCTGCACTCTTGCGGCCCGAACAACGGAGTCAAAGCCGTATTGAAACCGAGAAAGAAGAGTTTCGAGCCGAAATGCTCCCACTGAGCGTCCACATAAGGTGTCCAAGTATAGCAACCCATTCGAACGAAATCTCGTTTTGTACCGACAGTGCAGTCCTAAGGTCGAGATTATCCGAGCGGTGCGTTTGATACTGGTCATAGGTAGCTGGATCATCCCGAATTAAGCGTTGTGGGGAAAAAGACGGAAAGCGGTATTGAGTGTGCGGGGCCGATAAATTCGAAGGTGCTAGAACGAACACAGAATTGATCCGCCCTAAGGTGTCAACGTAGCGGAATAGACAGACCTTGAATTGATGCATGAGCAACGAAGCGAAACTAGGAAACATTTTACTCTTTTCTTCCTTGTCATCGCATTTTTCGATGTCCAGGGATTGGTAGGCGGAGAGAAACCGAGTCATTCTCCGATTGTTTATTTTCTGGCCGAGTACTTTCGCCCGTTCGGGCATCATCAGGGTGACGTGGAGCCATAGGGTCCCTCCTCAAAATTCGATGTTTTACGTATGTAGAATACGAATATCCAATTACCAAAAAAATACTGTCCGTACGCCGTATGCCGTCCGCCATCAACACTTTTCCGACCAAACTATATTATCGACCATCTTGAAATTTTCGCTAAAAATCAATTTCGGTCTCACAACGGCCCAATTCTTGAACGGCATTGCTAGCTCAATTTCAAGGGTATTTTTGGGGGGTTTAATGGGGAGTAAATTCGAATTTTCGACTGCTTTTCGGAATAAGGTGTGTTTGGTATCAATTTCTATAGATTTTTGGACGCTGAATCGAATCAGACCATCGTGAGGTCGATAGCTTCAATGGCTCTCAAGTTACCGCAGCTTTATCGTCGAATTTTGAGGTTTTCAAAAATTCGCCACGATAGTATAACTCAATAGTTCTTTGAGCTGTAAAAAAAAATCGACTACAAAATTATTCACCTATAAAAAAACTCAGGAAAGGAAAAAATAACAAAAAACTTTAAAAAAAAATAATAAAACCGACTTCAAAAACTTTGTCTATAAAATACACTCTGAAAAGGAAAAAATAACAAAAATGTCCCAACTTCGCAGCAACTCATTCGCCAACTACACATTTTAAGGACTACTTTACTACTCGTATTGACCTGACCACTTCCTGATTGATTGGATCACCTTCCCTAATAATATAAAAATTGCTATTTCTCATTTCCCTAATGATTAAAAGATTTTCCTTTCACCTTTGAATTGCCTCCAGATTGATCATCTTTTGGAGTCGGCGCCTCTCATATATTGTATTGGAGAAGCCTATAGATTCCGAATTAGTAAGAATATAAATATTATGAGTTTTCACGATTCTTGAACAGAGCAAATCAGCATTATTTTATGAGAACTGATTATTAACAATATCGATTTGAAGGTGACTATTCACGCCTTTTCCTAAAAACCATTTCAGATTTCTCTAAGAATCTTTACATCCAGACCCAGACTTATTACGTGGCACCTACTAATTTATCGTAAATTCATATTTATTTGTAACCATCAGGTAGTCATTTTGCCAGAGAGGCGCCGACTCCAAAAGATGATCAATCTGGAGGCAATTCAGAGGTGAAAGGAAAATCTTTTAATCATTTGGGAAATGAGAAATAGTAATTTTTATATTATTAGGGAAGGTGATCCAATCAATCAGGAAGTGGTCAGGTCAATACGAGTAGTAAAGTAGTCCTTAAAATGTGTAGTTGGCGAATGAGTTGCTGCGAAGTTGGGACATTTTTGTTATTTTTTCCTTTTCAGAGTGTATTTTATAGACAAACTTTTTGAAGTCGGTTTTATTTTTTTTTTAAAAAGTTTTTTTTATTTTTCTCTTTTTAGTGACTTACAATTATGAACAGCTCTCTTTACAGAATTTTCCCAAGCTTTCATTATTGTGTTCTTGTCACTTACTACTAACCGTCCAAACTCAATTCATAAGTCAGTTGAACGTTGAAGTTCTAAAGTATAATAATTACCTAACTATTTTCAATGTTATTATGTTGATTGAGAGTGAGTTTGAACGTTTCACGCCTTTTCCTAAAAACCATTTCAGATTTCTCTAGGAATCTTTACGTCCAGACCCAGACTTATTACCTGGCACCTACTAATTTATCGTAAATTCATATTTATTTGTAACCATCGGTTATTTTGCCAGAGAGGCGCCGACTCCAAAAGATGATCAATCTGGAGGCAATTCAAAGGTGAAAGGAAAATCTTTTAATCATTAGAGAAATGAGAAATAGCAATTTTTATCTTCGTTTTTGGGTAGTCGCTTCATATCTTCTTGGTTTTGAAGTTTGCGGGGGAGAAAAACTGGGCAACTCGTTCTCCTTTTTCTTTATTGCCCGCCAAGCACTTTCGCCCCTTCGGGCATCATCAGGGTTTGTAGCACCATTGGTAGCTACGGCCCCCGGCCCCGGCGGGCAATAAAGAAAAAGGAGATCGAGTTGCCCAGTTTTTCTCCCCCGCAAACTTCAAAACCAAGAGCAATTTTTATATTATTAGGGAAGATGATCCAATCAATCAGGAAGTGGTCAGGTCAATACGAGTAGTAAAGTAGTCCTTAAAATGTGTAGTTGGCGAATGAGTTGCTGCGAAGTTGGGACATTTTTGTTATTTTTTCCTTTTCAGAGTGTATTTTATAGACAAAGTTTTTGAAGTCGGTTTTATTTTTTTGTTTTAAGTTTTTTTTATTTTTCTCTTTTTAGTGACCTACAATTATGGACAGCTCTCTTTACAGAATTTTCCCACGTTTTCATTATTGTGTTCTTGTCACTTACTACTAACCGTCCAAACGCAATTCATAAGTCCGTTGAACGTTGAAGTTCTAAAGTATAATGATTACCGAACTATTTTCAATGTTATTATGTTGATTGAGAGTGAGTTTGAACGTTTGGAATAATCCATCCACTGATTTGGGTCTCTTGGTCAACATACCGGATACTTTGATCCCATCGATACACCTTACAAAACTCAAATAATTGTCTACACCATTGCTGGTTACTAAATTGCACCAATTCACTCGTTCTTTATTTCTCTAACGATAATAGAGTGATGATTTCCTGAAGCGTATCCGCATTCACACTGAATGAGAGAATCCGAACCCAATTCAGAAATTCGCCAAACGTTTGTGCATTAAAATGGAGTTATTTGGCCTTCAAAACCATGTTATTTATTGAAAATTTAACGCTGAATTCAAATCTTCTAACGAGAATGCTATGACTAACGTAGTTTTTTTTTCTACAAGCATAAATAGTCCAAAAATGTGATTTTGAAACAATTTTTTTAGTAATACGGCCTAAAAAGTATCTACTTTTGATCCAATCAACACCAAATTTGGATCACGTAAACTAGACTCAAATGTGAACAACTTAAGTTTAAAAACTGTGAAAAAACAGTTTTCGTTTGGATGTTATGAGGTCTCAAACACAGGTCCATTAAAACATCGATTACTCCCTTATTATGCCACCTAAACTTGATTTTTACCATCGTTAGAAAGCTCTAGCTAAGTGCTTTCAAGTGCAATAGTGTTCATATTTTTTTCTCGACGTGGTTGGGAACGGTACTCGAAAAACCTCAAAAAAGTGAAAATCGGCATCACGTTTTTTGTTACACTTTCTTCTCTACACGCTATATTAGAATGCCGAACGAAAAATTTAAGCTAGGCCCTTTTAGGCAGATAAATTATGAACAAAATGACACCAGAAAGAAAACAATCGAGCAAGTATTCTAGAAGTTATAAGCTTGCAAAGTCAAAACTTCCTTTTTTGCGAAAATCACGTTTTCCGGCGTTTTTCCGCGTCTGGAGACGTAACTACTGGATGGACTCAATTGAAAAAATTATGGGACCAACCTGGATAGTAACCCTTTCAAACAAAAAAAAAAGTAACCCGGTCGGACGTACAGGAGCTGAACGCCAGTGGACAACACATACCGAAAAAAAAAATCTCGCAAGACAACTATTATAGTAACTTCCTCCTTGTTTGAAGTCGGTTAAAAATGTACCTAGTTCGCAGCAACTCATTCGCCAACTACACATATATTAAGGACTGCTTTACTACTCGTATTGACGTGACCACTTCCTGATTGATTGGATCGCCTCCCCTAATAATATAAAAATGACTATTTCTCATTTCACAAGTGATTGAAAGACTTTCCTTTCACCTCCGAATCGCCTCCAGATTGATCACTTTTTGGAGTCAGCGCCTCTCTTATAATGTCTTGGAAAAGCCTATCATTCCGAATTAGTATGAATATAAATATCATGAGTATCATGATTCTTGAACAGAGCAATTCAGCATTTACGCGAGCCGATTTTTAACAAAGGAGGAAGTTACTATGTTAGAGTTGTGGTTTTTTTCTTCTTATTTTCGGTATATGTGTTGTCCTCTGGCGTTTCGCTCCTCTGTCCGATCGGGTTACTTTTTTTTTTGAAAGGGTTACTATCCAGGTAGGTCCCTAAATTTTTTCAAATGAGTCCATTTTGAGACCTCATAACTTCTAAACGAATACTGATTTCATGGTTTGTAAACTTAAATTGTACACATTTTTCGATCAGTGGATAGATTATTCCATTATTCCTAACGTTGAAACTCACTCTCAATCAACATAATAACATTGGAAGTAATTAGGAAATAATTATAGTTTAGATCTTTAGCGTCCAACTGATTCATGATTTTTTTTCGGCCGGTTAGTAGTAAGTAGGTGACCAAAACACATAAAGAAAGCTCGGACAAATTCTGTGAAGAGAACTGTCCATATTTGTAAGACACTGAAAAGGGAAAAATAAAAAACTTGGAAAACCCAGTGGTGTGCATAGATCACACAGTACTTCCATGTTTGAGTCGGTAACAGTTATAACCATGGTATGCGTCTTTCACTCGCCATTACAATGTTAAATACCTCTAGCGTCAAATATATTGATTTTTGCAGCCTGTAAAAAGCTCAACAGCGATAAACTGCGTAAGGCGGAAGTACGGTGTGTGATCAAAACAAGGATTTTGAACATGGTCGAAGTTGGTCATATTTAAAGCAAAGAGACGCGAAAGTTACAAAAGCGCTAGAATAAAATAACTGAAAATGCGTTTTACGAGGAAGTAAATGCAGCTGCATGTCATAAAGTCAAGTCAACTGTCATAAAGAAAAATTCAAAGTCTAAAGTATATATTCACTCTTGCAGCATATAAAAATCTCTAAAGCAAAAAAACGGCATAAGGCGGAAGTACTGTGTGTTATCCCAACTATACAAAACAAGTTTTGTGAACTTGGTCAAAGTTGATCGTATATAGAGCAAAGAGACCCAAAAGTACTATAAGGCTTGAATAAAATAACTGAAAATACGTTTTACGAGGAAGTACTGCATGTGACCCGGAAGTTAAAACTCAAGCAATATGGAGCTTTCATATACAAAAATGTAAAGTCTCCCAGCCTTCATATATATTCACTCTTCCGGTCTATAAAAATCTCTTAAGCAAAAGAACGGCATGCGGCGGAATTGCTGTGTGTTATCCAAACTATACAAAACAAGTTCTGTGAACGTGGTCAGAGCTGGTCAAATATAGAGCAAATAGACCCCAAAAAGTCCAATAACAGAAAATGCGTTTTACCTAGGAAGTACTGCATGTGACGCTGATAATAAAAATCAAGCAATATAATTATTCAGCTGTCATGTAGAAAAATTTAAAGTCTAAAGTATATACACTCTTGCGGTTTATAATTACTCTCAAAAGTCAATTAACGGCATGAAGCGGAAGTACTGTGTGTTACCCAAACCATGCAAAACAAGTTTTGTGAACGAGGTCAATGTTGGTCATATTTATAGCAAAGAGACCCTAAAAGTACAATAACACTTAATAAAATAACTGAAAATGTGTTTTACGAGGAGGTACTGCATGTGACCCCAATAATAAAAATCAAGCGATATTCAGCTGTCATATACAAAAATTTTAAGTCCTCCAGCGTTCAAATATATTCATTTTTGTGGTCTATAAAAATCATAATGTAGCAAATGTGCAAATAACGCGGAAGTACTGCATGTGACCCATTTGATAAAAATCAGGCATCATTCAATCGCCGACCCCATCATTTTAAGACCTTGAACGTTCAAATACATTGAGTTTTGCGGCCTGTAAAATTCAAAATACAAAACATGCACTAGTGAAATTGTGAAAAACGCTCATATTGTGGAGGCATTGTATGTGACCCACTATACAAAAAATCTAGTGTTTTCTGCTTGCCATAACCGACATTTCAAGCCCTCAAACGTAGAAAAATATTGACTCTCGTAGCCTGTAAAAATCGAAACAGAAAAAACTTTGAACGCTTATATCTCGGAAGTACTGTGTGTAATCCAAAATTCGGAAAACCCTAATTTTGCACAATCACAGGGAAAACATTCCCTTAAAATTTCATAAGGTTTCATCCATTTTTCAGGGAGATATGGCGATTTATGTCAGTTTGTGACCACAGACAGACGGACACACAGACACTTGTTCAGAAAGTGTTTCTGAGTATACTACTATGAAAATTTCTTCCATCAGGACCTCGGTTCCGAATTCGACTTTTCAGACGATCTCAATACTTCCATTTACTACGTAAACATGGAAGTAAAAACGATTTCAAAATTACCACCCTATAAAATAAACTCTGAAAAGGAAAAGTAACAAAAAAGTCCCAACTTCTCAGCAACTCAACCACCAACTACACATTTCAAGGACTACTTTACTATTCGTGTTAACCTGACCACTTCCTGATTGATTGGATCACCTCCCCTAATAATATAAAAATGACTATCTCATTTCACATGTGATTGAAAGACTTTCCTTTCACCTCCGAATCGCCTCCAGATTGAAAAGAAGGTGAATCGATCAACAGATATTTAAATCTTCGTTTGGTTGTCGTCGCAATTGTTGTAGTAGAGGGTGGTGAGGGGGAGAAAATCCAGGCGCCGCTGAATGGGCAAAAGTGCTCGACCAGCCATTAAAGATCTGGAGAATAAGTCGCCTGGTTTTTCTCCCCCTCACAACCCCTCTACTAGATATTAAATGCTCTACGTTCCCTCGCAGGAACATGCGATTTTGGGGAGAACATCTCAGAGATCAGCTAGTGATTGGCATCAATAAGGATTCATGACAAGAAGAGCTTATTCGCGAATTTCCAGATAAACGCTTATCAAGTTGCGGGTAGAGAACAAAGGAGGAGAGAACTCGGAAAGCAAACTAATAATAAATTTGTGCAAAATAAATCTCACAACAGTAGACCGAACTGTCCAAAATGTGGGTATTCGAATTGCACGAACCCCTGCGTAGCCCAGCGCGACGTGTTCGATGTTCAAGTTGTGATAGATATGGTCATTTCGCTCGAATGTGTACAAATCCTAACTTGAATAACAGACGTCAGCAAGGAAGAGATGTTCGTTACATGCAGGAGAAACCAAAGGATCATAATAAAGAAGCCAAACGAAGTGAAGAAGATCTGGATTCTGATGGATCCCTAAACACCTTGATACATCTGGAAGTAAGGTAATGGTTGAAGTTGAAGTAAAAGGGTAATATTGAACATGCTTTATGTGACCCGGGGGCATCTCAAACTACAATTGGCAGGAAAACGTGGATAGAGATTGGCTCCCCTCTCCTCTGAGCTGCCCCACCACTCGTTGCATACGCAAATTTATCAATTCCTATGAAAGGAAGAGCAAAAGTAATCGTTTCTGGTTGGGGAAAAACGAAAGAGCTATCGTTGATTGTGACGAAAGCAAACGATGTACCTCTATTTGGACTCGAATGGGTTTTGGAATTTGGTCTACCTATGCCGGCAGGAGCGATTTATGCCAGTTTATTTATTTATTATAATAACACGGGACAGGCCCAATTACATAAGTTTAGGTAAGAACAGAATTAAATACAGAAAGGTCCAGGAACATACATATGCCTAAAAGTGAGTAGGTTGATCCAGAAAATGAGCGAGGAGGCGAGATTTGAGGGCTGACAGAGGAATAGTTAGAAGATCGGTAAATGGTGGAGAGGCAGAAATATAGTAGGTGATTCGTGGAAGACGAGATAGAGGACTATTATACAGGTAATTGGTTGTTGAGAACGGGACAGCAAAGAGGTTGTGACTGCGGGAGTTAAGGCGAGGTACACGAAAACCAATCTCGGCCAGGAGAGCTGGAGCATTGACGCGCCCTGCCAGTAGGCCGTGAAGAAATGAAACATCAGCGATAATTCGGCGATCCTGTGGACGCAGAAGTTTAAATCTAGCGCAGAGGGAAGTGTAGTCAACAGCATCACGGGGGGTATGGAGTTTAAAGGCTAAGTATTGAAGAAAGGCCCGGTGGACGCGTTCAATTTGCTCAATGTAGACATTGTAATACGGACTCCACACAACAGAGGCATTATCAATGGCTGGCATCACGAGAGCTGTATAGTTTGTGATAACGGACAGACAGAGACTTGATCAGAAAATGATTCTGAGTATAGTACTGTGAAAACTTCTTCCAACGGGACCTCGGTTCCAAATTCGACTTTTAACACTATCACAATACTTCCATTTACTATGTAAACGTGGAAGTAAAAATATGTATGTATATATGGCGCCCAAGGAATCGGTTCCACAATGTATTTTCTTACATCCAAAGGTCACCCTCAGTCCAATTTATTTCAATTATCAGTCCATTTCACTCCCCGTATTTCCTATGTTGGATCGATACGTGGTCCGCGAGTATTTTCCGGGTTTCATTTCACATCTGCCGCGTAGCGGATTGCAGTAGAGGTTTCATCGTTGAAGCCCAAATACGCGCGCATGGCACACGTTGACGAAACTAGGCCGGCAGAGTCTGAGGCACTAAGCGTTACACTCCGTCACGAAACTAGGGTTGTACACCCCTGTGAGAACCTTTTTCTGTATATTTTTCCCGGTATTAGTGAATACGGTTATTTGCGGAAGGGTTGCGGTACAGGGTAACGGTTTGCGCATCTGCTCTTGGCTACCTGAATCGTCTCTGCAGCAACACAAGCCGGCTGCGCACAAAGTATCTCCTTTACACCTTTTGCGCAGACCACTTCATCATAATCCTTACCGCCCGTATCCTCTCGACTTTCTTCGGCCGCTCTTGTTTCCATTTCTAGAACGTCAAGCCTCCTTTAATAGCTATGGACGTCACATAGAAGAATTGATCGATTTAGATTCCACGAAAGCATTAAAACGTTGAACTAAAAAAATTGAATTTCTCACCGTCAAATATTTGCGCTCAAAATAGAACCGGTAATTCAAAGTTATTCCCGTGTGTTGGTGAGGGAGAGCTGTACAATCTGCTTAAAAGAGTTAAAAGTATGGAGCATCGTATTTAAAACTTGGCGATTCAAAGCTGCGCTTCCATTGGCGTTCCATAGGCGTTTGCATTGCTGCTTTCTGCAATTTGATTGACTACCCGACGCGGGAATGCTATCACCTAGCCATTGTTCTAGTTTCAGGACTTCGAGTTAATAGAGCTTCAAAGCTTTGCGTTTACAGCTTAAAGCATGTTAACAGGCGGTGTAAACTATTATAATATCACAAGCGCTTCGGCGGCCGATTTTATTTTAAGTGGAATTCCCTACCAATACTGCGGCTCGTTTGACCATTATTTAGGTTTATAAACACTTTACTTCCTGTTTTCAGTTGGACAAATCCTGTCAATTTCATAAACATGCTCACGATTGTTGCCGATGTCACATGACATACCATTATTCGGTGTGTCCGACTGAAATAATGTCGGCTGTCGCCAGCGAATGGAAAGAAACGCGACGTCGCCAATGTCCGTTCATCCGGGAAGCATGAGCAAGCTTGCCAAGTTTACCTGGACCAGGTACGTTGATATTTTCCCAAACCGTTCTTTTGTGACAGATAAATTTCCGAATAGCCCTAACCTTGCTGACAGGAAGGGGGGGGGCATTTTTTTTTTTGTAGAAAAACAGAGGTAATATACCTGATGATTAGCAACAAAATACACTCCTTTTCAATTGGAGATGTATAAGCTCTTGGAACACGGCTTTGAGCCTTTTATTATATTCTAATAACTCTGCTCATTGGATGATTATAGAGTTTATCGATGTAAATTACTCCACGGACGGTATTAAATTACATAATTAGTGTTATTAATTATTCGAGGGGTTATTTATTGATAACATTATTTTTTCGGCTAACTAAGCTAACTTCGGTTTTCTTAACTCAACTAAAAAAAAGCAAGCTTTTGCTTGTAACTTGCAGCTTAAATCAGGGTTAACTTGGCAAGATTTGAAAGCTTACTTATTAGAAGGAGATTGAGTTTCTCGTCTCACTATGAGAGCTTTTGATGCTCCTCACCCTCAAGAAAATATCTCGAACGTGAAAATTAATGGAAGGAAAAATTTTCTTCTGAAGAAAAATCTCTTATTTTCTTCTCTTGAGTGTGCTTAAAACTAGGTACTGGCATGCAGAAAACTAGGCCATTGAAGCTCAGTTGCCGTGTGAACGGTCCCATTTTATTCTCTGAAACTCAGCCTCGTCTCTTCTTCAAACTCGTGAGGGCGTCCATTTGATTGCATTCGAAGCTATACTTCTCCATATATTCGAAAATAATTTATTAGTTTTTTTATAGCTTTTTTTAAATTGTTTTTATAGTACCTAATGAATGTTTTAAAATGTTGGCAAAATACCGACGAGGAAAATAGAAAAATATAAATGTAGATATTAGACGAACTTTTTGTTCAAAACGGATTGGAAAATAATTAAAAATATTGCTGAATAGTCGCTCAATAATAAATAATTACAGAAATCGAACAATTCAGTTTTTAGGAGTGTGATTTTCAAGTCGAGAGCAAGCAAATGGGTCATTTTTTAAATTCATCATTTCGGAGATAAAATCGAATATTGTAAAAAAACTATGCAAATTATTGTACAGTGGTTTATTATTCCTTCGCTTCAATAATGATTTAGGAAGAATATCCATTTATTTGTGATAGTAATTATTTCTGAACAATCCCACCGAACAATAGATGGTAACTATAGGGGCAAACTCCGTAGCAACTATTGTAATTTTAATCAATTTTCTTTTTCTTAATTTCCTAATTAAAAGCTAAATATCCTACAGCAGGAGAGAGTGTTTGACGAACATTCCAATGACTATAGAATGATTTTTATAGCTTGAATAACTCTCGAGTTATACCCTCATGTCAAATTTAAGAAAATCTCCCAAATTCGACACAACAGCTGCGATAACTCGAGAACCAATAAAGCTATCGACCCAGCGATGGTCTCATTCGATTCAGCGTCCAAAAATCTATACAATTGGATACCAAATACACATTTTTCTGGAAAACCCTGGAAAATACGAATTTTCTCCCCCTCAAATCCCCCCAAAAATACCCTTAAAATTGAGCTAGCAAGTTGGTTCAAGAATTAGGCCGTTGTAGGACCGAGATTGATTTTTGTGAACATTTCAAGAATATAGCTATTATAGTTTGGCCGGAAAACTGCTAACGGCGGACGGAGGGAATTTTTTTATTGGATATTCGGATTCTACATGCCTTGAAACGTAAATCATCAAATTTTGAGGGGGGGGTTAGAAAATTTTTTTCTTGGGCGATTACAATGGTTTATTATTGAATAAAAAACCAAAATTAATCGAACGATTTCTCGCTATTGAGTCAAACCGCTTCCTATAATATACAGACTTATGCCTCTGCCTGCTCTCTTTACACCTTCGAAAAATCAGCTGCTTGATAATTTTGGGTCACCGAGTGCACTACCTGCTTTAAAACGAGGTTGTACGTGAGTCATTGTGTGAAGAACATTTGAACAATAAAACTCGGTCGGCCAACGGGAAATTCGCAATACGTTGCAAATAACGTGCATTTCGACTTATAACGGTACCGAGCAACGTCACTATTCACCCCCTTCACAGGGTCGTAAATCAGGGAAAACGCATGTGCATTTTTGGTTCATCGGCCCAACGGAGAACTTCAAGAATACGCGATTTGAGAAGTGGTAAATATTTTGATTTATTCGTACAAATTAATTAATTGGCTAAATGGTTGCCAATCGTTAATCCAGATAGTCAAATTAATTTTAAGGGTATTATAGAGGTTTTCAAGAGGGGGAAACCAGTTTTTTTTCACCCCTTCGAAACATTGTCAGGTTTTGTATAAACTTTAATGGCTCGGGAGGAGGCGCGCGCTAGTTGTTATATTTCTTACGTCAACGCTTTTATGGGCGATTTCCGAGAATTTTAACTGGTAATTTTTATAGCTTGGTCAATTATAAAGCTGTAAAAATCGGTCTATGCTGTAGAAACGTTCGATAGAAACTTTCTTCAGCAATAACTCAAGGATATTAATTTGACATTAAGTCAAGCTGTTTTTGACAAATAATATAAATAATTAACCAATGTCGAAACGATTCACTTAGTTACATCATTTTTCTTCGATTTTTGGAAAGCGATTTCTGGTTCACACGGTCTCTATATCGTCCTCCCGGTCATTGTATACCGTTCTCTCGGTCATCTTCCACTGTCGGTTTTCATTTTAACCCTTACGCTTCCGGCTATAAGCGCAGTAGGAAACTTCGCCTTTGGAAAACTTCCAAGAGCAGTTGGCAACTCGGTTTGAAAGAAATGACGCTACCATTCTTCATAAGAACCCTTTTGGACATCTGAAGATGAAGGAACTAATACAGGTAGGTCTTTATGAGAGGCTGAATATCGTCCCGTTATGGATCCACAAGGAAAGAGATGGAAGGGTAAAAATATTCTAATGGAACCGTTTGTGGGAGGAAGACAGCGGTCAAGAAGGTGTTAAAGCGCGGGTGGCGCAGATTATGTGCTCACCTGCTCTTGGCGTTCTACGATTTTGAGGTAGGTAACGCAAACTTTTGCTCGTGTTGTACTAAAACTGATTTCCCAAAGAAAAAATATGGTAGTTACTACTGTTTAAACACAAGCCTCATCGTGAAAATAATACCCTCTTTGGAATGAATTATTATATTATTATGCTGCTACTACTGCAGCTGATTCTGCTTCTGCTACAGCTACTGTTACTGCTAGTTGTACAGCTTCTGCTACTGCTACAACTATTGCAACTTCTAACGTTACTGTTACTGTTACAGTGACGACAGCTGCTGTTGCTAATGTTACTGCTACGATACAATCACAGTAACTGGTACTGCTACCGCTACGATTACTGCTAGTGTTATAGTTACAGTGACTGCTACTGCTGCATTTACTGTTACATCTATAGCTACGGTTACTGCTACTGTTACAGTGGCAAAAACACTACCGCTACTGTTACTACTGCTGATGCAATTACAGTCCCTGCTATTGCTACTGCTACTGAATAGATAGAGTAAATGCTACAGCTACTGTACAGACACAGTAACAGCTATAGCTACTGTAAAGTTACATTAACTGCTACTTCTTCTGATTCTGTTTCATACCCTGGTACTGATACGGTTACAGTAACTGGCCTATGATAGTGACAGTAACTGCTACTGCTGCAGTTGAGTACCATTGAAGCTACTGCGAGGGACTTCTTCGAAAATTTCATTATTTTCCCAGAAATACTGTTCATCAGGCAAACCTTTAAATAATATCACGTAGAGCTGCCTTTTCTCCTGTTTGGTTGGCGTCTTCCAAATTAATTCGAGCGTAAAACCCTTATCCCCCCCTCACGTCATAGTTATAATTCCTATCATACTTCTTAACGCCAATTAACTTCAACTTTAGAAAAATTGATTCATTCGCGAAACCTAGCTCTCGTTTTCGAACCGTTTTCAAAGCTCGAATATCATCGAGCAGAACAACTAACCGTAAACTGCAGGTGACGTTTGTATCCTAGTGGGAAATATAAAAATTTTCTGTTTCCATTTTTGAAGCTCATTTTACCTGGAGACCAGGCTGCAAGTTGAACCCTTCGCCTCCACAAATGAGGGCAACTTCGCGTCAACCGACCGTGGAAAATCATCGGAAATATGACACGACTTGGCCGCACAATACGGCCATGACCCTCTGCCAAGAACTCAACTTGCATTCCTTAGATCTTTTGCGAGCGTTTCCGAAAAGCAGAGAATACGATAGAAATCAAGCTAAAACTGAACGGTTAGTTGCTCTCAGAATATTTCCAAATATTCGTGCCGTTTTAGAGAACTAAAGTATCTGAGAATAAGAATTATTTATTAATCGATTGTGATATTGTTTCCTCCAGGCTTACGTACTATATTTAAATATTGTGATACCCTGAAAAGTCGAATTCTAGACTGGGATGATATTGGAAGAAATTTTCATAGTAGGTACGATACTTAAGATCACATTCTGAACAAGTGTCTGTGTGTTCTTCTGTCCGTGTGTCTATGGGCGGGGAAAAAAACTTTAAAAAAATGAATAAAACCGATTTCACAATATTATTAAACAATAAAACCGACTTCAAAATTATTTGCCTATAAAATGAACTTAGAAAAGGAAAAAAAAAAACATGTCCCAACATCGCAAAATGTGATATTGGTGAATGAGAAACTGCGAGGATGGGACACTTTTGTTATTTTTTCCTTTTCAAAGTTTATTTCATAGGCAAATAATTTTGGAGTGGGCTTTATTATTTATTTTTAACCAACTTCAAAAGGAGGAGGTTACTGTGGTTGACTTGCGGGTTTTTTTCGGTATGTGATGCCCGCTGGCGTTCAGCTCCTGTACGTCCGATGGGGTTACTTTTTTTTATTGTCTGAAAGGGTTACTATCCAGGTAGCTCCCATAATTTTTCCAATTAAGTCCATCCAGTGGTTACGTCCCCACACGCGGAGAAATGCCGGAAAACGTGATTTTCGCGAAAAGAGGAAGTTTCGACTTTGCAAACTTATAACTTCTAGAAAAATTGCTCGATTGTTTTGTTTATTATGTCAATTTGTTCATAATTTATTTGAGTAGAATAATCTTGCTCCAATTTTGGTTTATTATTCAATAATAAACCATTGTAATCGCCCAAGAAAAAAAATTTTCTAAACCCCCTCAAAATTTGATGTTTTACGTTTCAAGGCATGTAGAATCCGAATATCCAATAAAAAACGCTGTAAATGATTGTAAAGTGGTTTATTATTATTTCGCTTCCATATTGATTTAAGAAGACTATCCATTTGTCATTTTAAATATTCCGAACATTTTTGAACATTCCCACCGAAAAACAGATGGTAACTATAGGGGAAAACTCCGTAGCAACTATTGTAATTTTAATCATTTTTATTTTTCTTAATTTCCTAATTAAAAGCTAAACTTATTGCCTAACGATACAGCTGGAGAGAGTGTTTGAAGACCTTTCCAATGAGTATAGAACGATTTTTATAGCTCCAAGAACTCTCGAGTTATACCCTCATGTCAAATTTCTGAAAATCTCCCAAACTCGAAACAAAAGCTGCGATAACTCGAGAACCAATAGAGCTATCGACCCCACGATGGTCTCATTCGATTCAGCGTCCAAAAATCTATATAATTTGATACCACGTACACATTTTTCTGAAAAACCTTGGAAAATATGAATTTTCTCCCCCTCAAAACCCCCCAAAAATACCGTTTAAATGGAGCTAGCAAGTTGGTTCAAGAATTGGGCCGTCGTAGGACCGAGATTGATTTTTGGTGAAAATTTCAAATTTTTAGCTCTTACAGTTTGGCCGGAAAACTGCTAACGGCGTACGGCGGACGGACAGAATTTTTTGGTTTATTATTCAATAATAAACCATTGTAATCGCCCAAGAAAAAAAAATTTATAACCCCCCCTCAAAATTTGATGTTTTACGTTTCAAGGCATGTAGAATCCGAATATCCAATCAAAAACGCTGCAAATGATTGTACAGTGGTTTATTATTATATATTATATTATATACAAAAATGGCCATAACTACCTGAAAAATAGATGAAACCCCATGGATGAGTGCTTTTTGGCATTCTGATTTGTTTATGGCAGGGAATCACGCTTGATTTCATAAAACTAAATTGATATTTGGAAATGATAATATACTATGAATACGATGGTTTTTAATCTCGATTTGAACTAAACCAACATAATAAACGATGGCAACATGCCGAAAATGTTTGGTGGAGAATGAAGGTGGATTTATTTTCAATCATTACATCTTCCATCGAACAATGGAAATTATTTCGTCTGTTTGTATACCTGATTGTGGATTTTTGTATAATTCAACAAGGTTTTCGGCCTTCGTACGATTTTCTTGATTTTATAATTGGTTGTACCTGTTACCGACTCCAACACGGAAGTACTGCGTGATCTATGCACACCACTGGTTTTTTTTGTCGGTTAGTAGTAAGTGACCAAAACACAATAATGAAAGCTTGGGCAAATTTTAAAGACTACTTTACTACTCGTCAATACGAGTAGTAAAGTGAGGTCAATACCTGACCACTTCCTGATTGATTGGAACACCTCCCTAACAATATAAAAATTACTATTTCACATTTCCCAAATGATTAAAAGACTTTCCTTTCACCTCTGAATCGCCTCCAGATTGATCATTTTTTGGAGTTGGTGCCTCTCTGGCAAAATGACTACCCGATGGTTACAAATAAATATGAATTTACGATAAATTAATAGGTGCCAGGTTATAAGTCTGGGTCTGGACGTGAAGATTCATAGAGAAATCTGAAATGGTTTTTAGGAAAAGGCGTGAACAGTCATCGTCAAATCGATATTGTTAAAATTCGGTTCTCATATGTATGCTGGTTTGCTCTGTTGAAGAATCATGAAAACCCATGATATTTATATTCTTACTAATTTGGAATCTATAGGCTTCTCCAATACAATATAAGAGAGGCGCCGACTCCAAAAAAATAATCAATCTGGAGGCGATTCAGAGGTGAAAGGAAAGTCTTTTAATCATTTGGGAAATGAGAAATTGTAATTTTTATCTTTCTGCAGGTTGAGGGGGAGAATAACGAGACGACCTCTTTTCCATTTTTTTCTTTTTATTACGCCGAGTACTTTCGCCCGTTCGGGCTTCTTCAGGGCATTATACGGCCAAGGGTACCTATGGCCATTACCTCATACCTCAACCTGCAGAAAGAAGTAATACGACCACCTGGAGAAGAAAAATGTAACTTTTATATTATAGGGGGGTGATTCAATCAATCAGGAAGTGGTCAGGTCAATACGAGTGGTAAAGTAGTACTTAAAATGTGTAGTTGGCGAATGAGTTGCTGCGAAGTTGGGAAATTTTCGTTATATTTTCCTTTTTAGAGTTTATTTTATAGCCAAATATTTTTGAAGTCGGTTTTATTTATTTTTTAAAAGTTTTTTTTTAATGTAACAATGAGTGAATGACTTACTTAATGATACATTTTTAGGTGTCGTTGCTATAAAAATGATCCATTTCACCAAAATTGGCTTTTATTGTAAGGCTCACATACTGCGAAAGCATTATTAACCTAACTCGTGCATTTTTCTATCTTTGGGTCTCCTGGCTCGTTTTTCAATAACAGTTGTTGTAAATTAACGTTGCGGCCTTTGTTCGATTTTCTTAATTTTATAATTGGTACTGGTACTGTGTGATCTATGCACACCACTGTTTTTTTTCCTCTGGAAATGTTGCTCATAGTTCCTTCTATCTTTCGTTAAAAAATATTTATCTCTGGATTTCGTTGAGTGTTTCGTTGATTCGGGGATTTTAATAGGAAACCAAGTGTAACCTAACTTAGATGTCTTCCAGTGAATCCAAAAATGTTAGGTGAAAGTGCGTACCAGGCGAAAAGAAAGTTCTTTCTAGCTATAATCGAGTTTATACCAATATTGCACAGCTCTAGAAAGGGTTTCGTCGACCTATATCTGATTCCGTAATCTGATTCCGTAACAAATGACAAGAATGCGTTCAGCGCATGTGTCGAGTCCACCGAAGAGAGTTAACGACCCATCAGTACCTTTACCTTGCAACTAATGAGAGGTGAACTACCGAGAGATATTCGCGTTACCTTCCAAAAGTAATTACCTATCCGTGTTGATACTGATTGACAATAATTAACGCTCTGTGCCAAGAAAGTGGCGTTTGATTCGAGGAATGCCACACTGTTTCACCCAGTGTTTGAATTTGTGCGCCGATTTTGGTGTATTATTCAACATAGTGATTGAATACGGAAAAAATGTCCAACCCCCTCAAAGTATGATGGTCTACGTTTCAAGAATAATTATGAATGTCGAATAACCTGTAGTGTGCATAGATCACACAGAACTTACATGTTTGAGTCAGTAACTGAACTAACTAATTATTCAAAAAACTTTAAAAAACATTAAACCGAGTTCAAAATTATTTGCCTATAAAGAAAACTCCGAAAAGGAACAAAATAATAAAAACCATTTACAAAAATAAAGCCGACTTCAAAAATATTTGCCTGTAAAATAAACTCTGAAAAGGAAAAAATAATAAACCAATAAATACACCACAATCGTTATTTCTCATTTCCCAAATAATTGAAAGACTCTCCTCTTCACCTCTCAATCGCAATGGGGAAGACGCCTATTTTTTATTTTCGTTCCTAATGGCCTGAATTCTGTTATTTGGTGTCAGCTGAAGACGGAATGACTAAATTTTCATGAAAATTGTGAGTTTCCGCGGAGAAAATCGCTAATGAAAACCGATGATTTTGAACGAATAATGAATAGCTATTACGTCATAACTAGTCCGTTGAACGTGAATATCGATACTAGCGCTTGTATCTTCGGAGAATAAATTAACATTGTGAGCAATGATTTGAGGTTGCTGTGAGATTACCAAACCCCCCTCAGCAATTTATTTGCTTTACGAGGCATTTCGGGCGGTACTAACTCGACGATTAAAAAAACCTAACAAGTAGCAGTGAAGTTAGCGTCACTTACTCGATTTAGCATGACTGTAGTCTTAAAGACCGTCTTGTTGTTACTGTCTGTCTTTCAGCCGTCTGCAGAGCGCTCTAGGGAGTTACTTCAATCGGTTGGAGTTACATCTCCAGGTTTATTCAAACCGCTGATTTTCCTTAGCGATTTTCTCCGCGGAAACTCACAATTTTCATGAAAAATTGGTCATTCCCTCTTCGGCTGACACCAAATAGCAGAATTCAGGCCATTAGGATAAAATAAAGAATAGGCGTCTTCCCCATTATCCACTGATTCGAGGCCCTTCGTCAACACATCGGATGCATTGATACCATTGATTCTTCTTGGAATTGACCATAACTTTAAAACTTAAATAATTTATCTCAACATTTTTGGTTATTTAAATGCAAAAATCTGCTCGTTCTTTGTTTTGTCAAGTGATATTAGAGTAATGGTTTTTCAAGCGCCTATCGCAATTGCACTGATTTCATAAATTCAGCATTAGTGCATGATGATCAAATTCTATTTGACGGTCAAAACAACGCTTTTGGTTGAAAATTCAATGCAGAATTGAAATCATACAGCGAAAACGCTATGGATTGTGAAGTGTTTTTTTTTTTTCTACGACCATAAATATTCTGAAAAACGTGATGTCGAAACAGTTTATTTATAAATGTTGCCTAAAAATTATCTTGGACACAATAACAAAAATTGATAAGAGTTAACTAGACTATAATTTGAACAGTTTAAATCAACAAACAATGAAAAATCAGCTTTCGTTCAAAAGTTATAAGGCCTCAAAAAATGGTCTGTAAGAACATCGATTGCTCCCTTAATGTATGGCAGATAGAACTAATTTTTTATCATTGTTGAAAGCTCTCCCTGAGTACTTTCAAGTACGAGAATTTTTGTATTTTTTCCTCGACGTGGTTTGGAATGGTTCCCGAAAAACCTGAAAAATATGAGAATCACTATTACATACCTACGTTTCTTGTTACAATTTCTCTCTACACGCCATTTCAGAATTTCGAACGAAATTGGAGCTAGGCTCTTATGAACAGGAATGAATGGAGAAGATGGCCGCGATGCCAGCTTATTGACATACCTGACTGGTGACTGTCGTCTTGCTGGAAGAAGGGCAATCATTTATACAAGCACTCTACTTTTCTCCACGATTCGTACAGTTTCCAATCTCATTTTCGAAAAGAGTTCTTCAATTAAACCGAGTAATGGAGCCTCTGCGTTGCACAACTGAGTCACAAAGATCAGCGGAATGCCTCTAATTAAGGTAATTGCTAACCCGGCATCGGACATGTTTTTCTTTTCTTACGGCGAAACCTTGACTTTGTTATTTGATGTTATTGAGCAAGCCGGCATTTTTAAAGATACCATTCCCTTCGCGTCGAAAGTCCTTGGATCCTCCTTGATAAACATCGCAACATGTGTTTCAAGTGATTTGTGAAACTTGAACTGTTCAAACGGCAAAAAGAGCGCGGCGGATAGGCTTGGAAAAAAGTCTACCTATAGAAATTGGCGAAAGTTGCGAGAGCAGATGGCGAATGGATATGAAAAGGCGGAAATCGATATCTTGGATGGTTGCTTATTTATTTTTTTTTTTTTTGTAACTAGTAGTTCTTTATTCAGCGAGTAGCTGTAATTTATCTTATGTTTTCGTTTGTATGAATAAATTAATTAACATGTGAGTCAACACATTGGAAAAATTTACTATGTTTTTTAACTTTTTGAGAACGTAGATAATTTCATACAAGTATTTTCAACTGTATCGGTCCCGTATGTTTGCGGATTTAATTTAATTTAAGCTACCGTTTTGAATCATAGTAAAATTGATCTCCGCAAAAATCATTGGTTATCGTAGGAGCATTCTTTGCCTTTAAAAATTGCGTAATATCCTTTCAGAAAACATCTGTCAGTGGGCGGTGCCATGAATGATTTGGTGAATAATTCGGTAGAGGTTTTTGCATAGAATCCAACCAGTTATTTTAGACCAAGTGAACAATAACACGCAAGGATAGAGGAAGTGGTTTGTCAGGGGTTAGTTTAAATAATTTATAATTAAGGATAATTCAACTGACTCGGAATTTAGCTATTTCAATCAAACAGTGTTTATTTATTTTTTTTAGCTATTAATTAGATTATATATCTCAAAAATACTCATGAATGACCTCTAGGAGTCTTTTTTCCTCCCCCTCCACTTTCACAGACAGAAGATAATAATTCCCTATTTGGGGGCCACCTATTGCATAGGGGGCCACCTACTGCACAAAATATAGTTGGGAGGGAAAAATTATTTCCCCCACGTTGGGGGCCACCTTTCGCAAAAGGGGCCACGTAACGCACAATTTATGTTGTGGGGGCCACCTAATGCAAGTTGCGTTAGGTGGCCCCCAGTTTTACCCAGAAAGGGTCGTCTAACGCACTCTTTGTATAACTATAGGTAATCAAGGAAAATAAAAATCTGTTGTTGGGTCGAAATGTTCAAAAATGTTACTATCACAACTGGATGGTATCAAGTCAAATCTCAAGCTAACCATAATTGACCACCGCATATTAATTTGTTGAAAGGGCGGTCTCCAACTGAGACACTGCACCCCGCCTATTATTCTCCACAACCAACGACATTGGAAGGACAACACCACGCTTCAAGTTTCTCCACTGTGCGGGATATTATTTCAGTGAATTCTCCAACAAACACTCGCGTAGTGAGATACACTTAGGATAAGTTACTATTGAAGGGATAATGTATTGGTAGCACTGTTTGTAATGGCCTCCCCAGTTCTGTACCTCACGGGGTGGCTCTCAACTTCAACTCCCACTTCTTGTTGTACGCTCGTTCGTTGCAAGTGCTGTAAACCTAACTGCTAACTGTTTTTCTCTCTATTGCCATCAGCTCGAATTATATTCGTAGATTCGCTTGAATTGCTCTCATTATTATCTTCCCAGATTCGGTAGCTATTTCTAGCTTTCAGCTAATACTTGGATTTATAAGCTACGGAAGATTTAAAGATATTTCGTCAGTTGTTGAACACGGTGAGTAACTTGTTTCACTCGTACAACCATACTAGGTTCAACCAATGTCTCAATACGATATCGCAGGCCGAACATGCATATTGTTGGACCGAGCATTTATGCGTTTTACTTTTGCCGACGCTCATCCCAAAATGCGCCCGACAATTAGAATTTTTCCGCGTCTGTTTAATTTGTCTGGCCAGTGTGAAATTTGGGCTTGCTGAAATTAGTTCCTCTAACTCTCACTACACGCTCCTGCGCCACCGTCTACACAGGGAAATGCGATTTCGACATGGCGGCTCTCCAATCAGCGTAATTATTCTCGTACAATTATTTCTGAATAGTTTGAAGTTCTTTTGATGTTGAAGTCACTTCGATTCATTGTAATACAACGTCGTTTAGGGACTTTTTCAATTATTTAGAGGTCTCAGTTCCATACTCTGTCGTATTTGGTTTGTAACTGTGGAAATAGTATTATAAATAAATGGTGTTGGCAGGGCCCGCCTTAACTTTCTGGAGTTAACACCTCTTCCTGTCCATTTGCTTAGTCACCCAGCGTTAAGGAATCGAAACGTATGCCTAGTTTGAAACGAGCCCAGCGTTCATCTAGGTGCAGACATATGCGAATATCTGCTTGGTTGACTGACTATTGATCAGTTTTCGCATTGCAAATGTTTTAGATATTGCCCAAGTCAAAGTTTCAAGCCTAGTTATATTAACCAGTGCACGGTTATCGGTCTGATTATCACTTTGATCGGCTTGACTATAGCAAGCCATGGCCAGAAAACTAGGCGTGCACATGTGGATCACTTTGGCGACATTCTAGGGTACCCTTCAGGTTTATTGGAGAAATCGGACCTGAAAAATGGGCCATATGTCGATTGGTGGTGATAGAAACGGGCTTTAACCCACCAGGGTTGGTAAGATCCTCAAGTTTGTTCAGAACTGGAAGGGCAGAATCCTCCTAAGTTGAACAGGACGCTAAGCTGAGACAGGAACCCATACTTGAAATGGGAAATTTTATTCCACAGTTACCCAAAATTTCACACTGGGCTCACGGACACAGAATCACAAATTAACTACTTGGGCCCATTACGTATCTCCGGTTCCCCGTCACGCCAGGGGACCAACCAGTTATCTGTAAGATATCTCAGTGGCCCCCTGTGACTTGCGTAGATATTAGTCGGGCGGCCGTGGTATCTGAGGTACCTAATGAGGGACGCACTGAAATTTTCTTAACATGGGAAGCTGCGCAAATCGGTAAAGAGAATCAGGGAGTGCACCCCGATGACAAATAAAGTCATGTTGACGTGTGGTTGTAACTGACTTGAATTTGCATAAATTCATGATTGACTCTTGAGACATTACAAGCTAAAATTGTTTTTATAAAAACATTACAGAACGAATCTCTCATACCTACTTGTTTCTCATCACTTAACCCGGGAAAAGACTCGATTTGGCTGGCCAGCCCTAATAAATTTTAATATGCGTGCGGTCTAACATGCAAACAGCCATCCAGGTTTTTCTTTAAGAATCGTTCTCACGCAAATTTTTCTTCAATTTAAGAATCCAACCTATGGCTTGTCAATGGTTCATTTCAAAGTGAAAAATTATCAATTGAATTTAACTGGTACGTTAGTCCGAAAAATCAAGTGATGGGAGGGAGATGGATCATTTTTCATTGGAAAAATCCCAGAGATGGTTCACAAGTGTAATTGGTATCGAGGTGAGTCTATAGATAATTATTTAAAATTCTATATCAGACTCAAGGAAGTTTACTTTGCAACTAGCCGTCTTGGTGCGTACATTTAAATAGTTTTTGTCGCCACTTGTGGCAGGTTCAGGCAAACATGTTAATGTTATCATTTTTCAGGAATCAAACATGTCGACTTATGAACGTGACGATGACTCTGTCTATCTGGAGGGCTCTCTCGCCCGTCAAATGTTCGACGATCAGCAACCTCCTCTCCCACAAGTGGACGAATCTGAGGAAAGGGTTTTGCTGGGCGAGTCAGCAGCCAGCTCCGCTCCAGAAGACGACACGCAGATCCTCAGGATGGCTGCAGCGAGGTCTTCTGATGAAGCTTTCGTCCGATTCCTCGATGGTTTCCAACGTCAAGTACAGGAAGGGTTTCAGCAGATGTCTGCCAGGCTGAATGCGCTGGATAGTAAGTGCGATCAACTATCGACTCAGGCAACCTCTGCGCAACCACTACCTCGCCATCCGGATTCCAATCCTAATTTTCCTTCGTCCTCGGCTACACCTGACCAGGCTTCCCTAAAGGTAAATAAATCTAGCTTGCCCCCTGTAGAGACAATGGAGGTAGATTCTCAGGTAGGCCCTAGTAGTAATGACAATCCACCCATGATTCCCGCTCCAGGTTGTGTTCCCGGTCCTTCTCAAGTCCGAGAACGCTTTCCAAATTCCTACCTCCGCCCCCATGAGCGTCCTTCTAGGTTGACGGAAGAAACTAGATTTCGTAGGGTCGATGGGATTAAATTACGTGTCCTGGATAAGGATAGGAGACTTGAGAGGGAGGGGGATTTCAAATATTGGAAGCGAAGCATAGTGGGTCAAGTGGAATCGGTGGATTGCCACTTCATCCTTGATCCTGAAGAACGGGTCCCTACTGACTTGTCCTCCAGTGACCTCTGTAGCCTCAAACGTAAGGTTCGCTACTTCATTTTCGAGTCCCTAGGTGCTTACTTCCAGGATCTGGTCAATGAGATCAAAGATCCCATGGCCCTCATGGATAAGCTGACTCTCACTTGCGACCCGTCCTCCAAGTTCCACTTGAGGAACCTGGTGAACGAATTCAACTCCATTCGTTATCACCCTGGGAGGGAGAGGGCCGTGGCGTTCATTGCTAGATTTGATCAACTCCATCATAAAATGGTCAGCATGAACCCCACAATGTTTTCTGACGACTACGTAAGGACGATTTTTGAACTTGCTATTGAAGGCACAGTCACAGGCCAAAAAGTCGAACTAAATAGTTCTCCGTTCACTTTGCCTGAAATGAAGAACATGCTTCTCGAAGAACAGTTAAAACAGGATCAATCGTCTTCGGGTGCCTCACTTAGTCTATTCAGGTCCAATGTCTCACGTTCCTCCAGGGTACCGAATTCCAATAGATCGGATGAGAGGCAGTCTACGTCAAAATCTAAGGCTGCCATATTAAATAAGACTCGCCATCGTTCAGGGAAACGTCCTTACTGTACATATTGCAAAAGGACGGGGCATAGCAGGGAAGGGTGTTTCAAAGCCGATCGCAAATGCTTCCGATGTGGTCAGGCAAACAATCATGTAGCCCGGGACTGTCCTAACCCTTCTAATGTTGAGTCTGTGCCGTTTTACAAAACACAGTCTCTGGCAAGACCAACTCCTAAAGCTCCTCACCCTCATCCTTCCACCAGCCGTCCTAGACCGCATACTGGCCCCTCTCGTCCGAAGACGGTTCAGATGCCTTTAGGTCAGGCTCGGAAGATGGCAGAACATTTACGGTCAAATCCGGATGCCGTATTTGCGATTGCTGGCCCATCTTCTGGTGACGACTCTGCCCGGGTATGGGTAACCATTGGAGATGAAGAGGCTGCATACTTGGGCTCCATCAACATCGTCTCTGAGCGCCAAGGCAACGAAGCTGCATTTTCGCTTTTTAAGGGTGAGTGATATTTTACAGCTATTGTTGATACGGGGGTTACAGAGCATTTAACAACAAATATGAATCAGTTGTCTAATTTTCTTACCGTTGACTCGAGTTTTTAAATGTGCGCTGACTGCGCTGATCTAAAACTATGGTGGTGATTTAAAATTTATCAAACGAATCAAAGTTGAAAAATGTTCTGTATACTCCTGGCCTATCATCCAATTTATTTTTGGTTAGAAAGGTTACACAGGAGGGTTTGCAGGTTCTATTGTCAAAAGACAAAGTAGAATACATTGCGGTCATACCAAGGCGGTAATCAAAACAGGTTATATTAAAAACAATCTGGTGGGTTGAGCTCCCAGTTTCGTCCCCATTGTCTAATGATCTCAAAAGGCCAAAACTGGAGTGTAAAATGGATTCTTTCGCTTCTCCTAGTAAATCTTATCAGTCTTGCTCCTCTCAAGTTTCTGAGGGACTAAAATCAGGGAACCCTTCGGGTCTTCCTGGGACTGAAGTAGGGTTTGGTGCAAGCCTGGGAGGGAGATGTGATAGTCGAAACGTTTCAAACTCTGCTAGTGTAGGGATGTTTGTAGGGATAAACCTCCTTTCCACCGAAAAATGTGATGACTCTGTATCAGATCAAATTGATATTAGAATTTCACAATTCGATAAGTCTCACTTCGAGCAAGCTTTTAGCTCCTCGCTCGACTCTGACGTGCTCAGGCATGTTAGGCTGAATCATGCTTCAAAGGGTTCCCTAGAGGCAGCCAAAAAGTTTTTACCTGAACTCAAAAATGTCAAAGTCACTGATCAGATTAACAATTGTGAAGCCAACACAAGCAAAGTGGCTCATTCCCAGATTCGCCATAGGGCCTCTAAAAGCTTATCGGCCTTATACTGCGATCTGATGGGCCCTGTGACTTTTGCTAACTTTCGTATAAATGACCAATACATGTTATGTTGGTATGTAATCACTCTCGGTATCTACTGGCATATTTAATTAAAAATAGGAAGGCTTTTCACCCAGTGCTCGAAGCATGCCTTCAGGACATTGCGGCCCTGACTTCCAAGTCAAGAAACGTACATCGGCTGCACTCTGATCGGGTACTTAAGTTTCAGACATTAGAGATGAAAGAACTTTTAGAAAAAGAAAGTTATTAAATCTTGCTGGGTCCATAGGAGGAAAACTGAATTTGACAGATCCCTCAGGTGTAAGAGTAAGAAAGTGTAAGAGTGTAATCAAAGAATTTGCAGACACCATAAGTACAACATTTCAGAAATTTATACGCCAGTGACCAGATTTGGCGATGTTCAATTTTTCTTTTCAGTCGTGAACCACATAGGATTGCAACTGCGCCAACTTGATGTCACTACTGCTTTTCTTCATGGAACTCTAGGAAAACCGGTGTACTTGCAAATCCCTGAAGGACTTGAAGAACTAGCCGACACACCCTTGAACCCCAAGGAATCTTTCATATGTTTTCTCGGCTGGTCTCACGAAAGCTCTTTCTCATAAATTTAATGTGATAAGTGATTGCCTTATGTTTTGGAACTAATGCCTTTTGAAATATATTCCAGGAGAAAAGGAGCCATGGGCCTAATGGCCTTGCCCAATGATTTCCGGCAATGACTCACGCTGAACGCCTCGTCATCCTGGTCGGATTTCAAAACTACGCCTCGTCTGATCTGACTTCAGTTATCTACGGCTTCTGTCTTACGGCAATCTATGGCTTGTGCCTGTAAAGACACCTTATACACCTGCAACCGGTGTTTGGCTTTTCTAAATCCAGCCAACACAGAATTGCGGTCTGCGTCTTCAACCGGTATCTGGCTTTTCTGAATCCAGCCAAAAGAAACGGATACAGTATCACGGTGTGCTCCATTCTCATTTGGAGAGGAGGGAGTGTTGAAAGGGCGGTCTCCAACTGAGACACTGCACCCCGCCTATTATTCTCCACAACCAACGACATTGGAAGGACAACACCACGCTTCAAGTTTCTCCACTGTGCGGGATATTATTTCAGTGAATTCTCCAACAAACACTCGCGTAGTGAGATACACTTAGGATAAGTTACTATTGAAGGGATAATGTATTGGTAGCACTGTTTGTAATGGCCTCCCCAGTTCTGTACCTCACGGGGTGGCTCTCAACTTCAACTCCCACTTCTTGTTGTACGCTCGTTCGTTGCAAGTGCTGTAAACCTAACTGCTAACTGTTTTTCTCTCTATTGCCATCAGCTCGAATTATATTCGTAGATTCGCTTGAATTGCTCTCATTATTATCTTCCCAGATTCGGTAGCTATTTCTAGCTTTCAGCTAATACTTGGATTTATAAGCTACGGAAGATTTAAAGATATTTCGTCAGTTGTTGAACACGGTGAGTAACTTGTTTCACTCGTACAACCATACTAGGTTCAACCAATGTCTCAATATAATTGGTCTCAGTTACCCTCAACAAAGAGATTTCCTCGAGCGCTGGCTTCGGAGTGTCGAGCGGAGGGCTGGTTGAGGATTGAAAAAGCTTCGTCCAATAAGTTCTATAAAATCGTCAGCCAGATTAACACCTTCGCTCACTATCTTAGATTCTACATTCCGCTGCATTTTAGCGCCAAATATGCCAATTGCGACTGGCCAGCGATGAATACTCTCATTTTAATGTTATCTGGGCCATTGTCAGGCCAAAATTAATTTCTCGCTTTCTAGTCATTTAGAAAGAGATATCACCGTTGAGGGTCAACCCTTGGAGGACCTAAAAACGAAATTCGTTTCCGGTCAGCTGTCAACCGTCAATGAAAACCGCAGAAAAGGAAAGATTCATTCAAGTAGTCAATCTACGGGTATTGGATCGGGTAAAAATAAAACGATGTTCTGGCTGAGTAATGGATTTGCGGACAGGTCGCCGAATGAGCTAAGATGGATCGTTTTTCCTTTGCCAATAGAATCCATAGCTCACGCTGAGCACCTACGAATTGCTTGGTAAAAAGCAAACAGACTCGATTTTGAAAAAGAAGGGTCAACCTCCTCTTCAACTTCCCATGGGCATCGCTCGAATGACGCTATTGTTGCGAACTAAAGTGGTGGTCTGTTGGTCACATAAAGAAGCACCTTCAGGTACCTGATCGAATAGTTTACCGTTAACTGAACTCCTGACGCAAAAAGGCTTCGTCCAAAAAAGGTTTGTGGGGAAGGGGGATTTTCGAAAAGAAGAAATCGTTATTGTTGCCCAGGGGCTTTAGAGGATCATGGCGGTAGGTCGTTACAAGCCAAGGGTAAACCGTTCATCCGTCCGGAAAACGACTGACGGTTGACAGGTTGCTCAATATTTCGCAGAATTGTATTACAATAGCGGCGATAATTAGTTTGAATGTTTGCCATTGCGATACGTACAGCGTAGCCTCGTTTTCGCTTCAAATGCCTTCAGGAAGACAGATTACGAAATATTTGCTTTTGGTGGCTTTGAGGTGCAGTAAAGGCATACTACCCGAGTAATTCGAACAGGCTACGGACTAATGTAGGCTTTTTTTTCTTTTTAATGTTGAAATTTACATGTTAACGCGAAATAACGAAGTAACAGCTAAAACCGCTGCAAATGATTGAACAGTGCTTTGCCATTCCGTTGCTTTAATTATGATTTAAGAACACAATCAACTAGCGATTGTAACTATTCAAACTTTTGCTGTCCATAATTGTAAGTCACTAAAAAGAGAAAAATAAAAAAAACTTTAAAAAAAAAATAAAACCGACTTCAAAAACTTTGTCTATAAAATACACTCTGAAAAGGAAAAAATAACAAAAAATAATGTCCCAACTTCGCAGCAACTCATTCGCCAACTACACATTTTAAGGACTACTTTACCACTCGTATTGACCTGACCACTTCCTGATTGATTGGATCACCTTCCCTAATAATATAAAAATTACTATTTCTCATTTCCCAAATGATTGAAAGATTTTCCTTTCACCTCTGAATCGCCTCCAGATTGATCATCTTTTGGAGTCTGCGCCTCTGGCAGAATGACTACCTCCTGTTGGTTACAAATAGATATGAATTCACAATAAATTAGTAGGTGCCAGGTGATAAGACGGGGTCTGGACGTGAAGATTCATAGAGAAATCTGAAATGGTTTTTAGGAAAAGGCGTGAATAGTCAATTAATTATTTGAGCTTTTTAAGTTATTGATAATCTCAAGATGGATAAATGGTATCAATGCATCCGGTGTGTTGACGAAGGGCCCCGGATCAGTGATTGGATTATTCCAGACGTTTGAGCTCATTTCTCAATCAACGTAATAATAATTGCGATTGAGAGGTGTAAAGGAAACTCTTTAAATCATTTGGGAAGTGAGAAATAGTAAGTTTTATATAATTAGGGGAGGTGATCCAATCAATCAGGAAGTGGTCACGTCAATACGAGTAGTAAAGTAGTCCTCAAAATCTGTAGTTGGTTACTGCGAAGTTTCGGGACATTTTTGTTTTTTTCCTTTTCAGAGTTTATTTTATAGGCCAATAATTTTGAAGTCGATTTTATTTCATTTTTTCGTTTATTGTGCGTTCTTCTATGTTTGTGTAACTGCCTGAGTAGAGGTATATTCCTTAGAAATCCTCTGCCTGCTTTAATGAACGTTTCGCGCGGCTGCTCCTAGAGCGATCTGCTAACTTTCTGAACAAGTGTCTGTGCGTCCATTCTTAGTCTGTCAGAGTGTCCGTCTGTCCTTGCGTTCATCTGTCTATGGTCTGAGTGACAAAAATATTGCCATATCCTAGTAGTTTCATGTTAGAAGCTTTTAGTGGGTTTCTTCTACTGGCTTCAAAAATCAACATAATATATAATTGAACGCTGGAGCTAGAGGTTTTTGAATGTTTGCAACGATTCAATGCCACATATTTAGGTGTTGTTGCTATAAATGATCTCATTTTACAAAACGTGGCTTTTATTGTAATGCTCACATGCTACAGAAGCATTTATTATCAATCTAACTCGTGCATTTTACAATGTTGAGTCTCCTGGCTAGTTTTTCAGTAACAGTTGTTGTAAATAAACGTTGCGGCCTTCGTACGATTTTCCTAATTTTACAGTTGGTTATACCTGTTACCAACTCAAACATCGAAGTACTGTGTGATCTATACACACCACTGGTTTTTTCAGTGAAAATTATTTCGTCTGTTTGTATACCTAATTGTTGATTTTTGTATGATTCAACAAGATTTTCGTCCTTCGTAGTATTTTCTTGATTTTATAATTGGTTATACCTGTTACCGACTCAAACATGGAAGTGCTGTGTGATCTATGCACACCACTGGTTGTTATATAGATTCTAGCATTTCCCTGCCTCACGATACTCGTTTTATTGCAAATGAGTTGCAGAATGGGGAGTTCTGATAAAAATTACCTGTGCTCATTCTGCTAGTGGGGATTCTTGGATCGAAACAAAACTACGTGTTAAAATTTTCCCAGCTTTTTCCTTTATCCTCTTAGAAATCCCATCATTGTTCTGCAGCGATGTTTCATTTTGTCACTGGTCATTATCCGTTATGTGGCGACCACAATAGGTTTGAAATTCCACGAGAACGAATATAAAAGGGTTGTTGACCGTCGTGTCTGCATCGTTTATATGAATAAACAGACGAGGCAGGTAAGTTTTGGGATCGACTTACAGTTAAGCCGGTTTTTTGCATGTTTTCTTATCCATTCCCACGGAATAAAGGTTTTAATGTAATTACTCGATCCGGGACAATTTCTTTTTCGAACCCTGTTTCTTCTAAACAGTCGACGCTCCAGTTTCTATCGTTGAATGTAAGACAGGGGAGACATTTAGAATGCCTTATCGTAGGCAAGGTTAGATGTTCCATCATAGTTCAAAAGATGATCCAGAAATAGGACGTTTTCACAAACGAATAACAAATCAGTGAAACTAAAACGCTAAAATGATAGTACAGTGATTTATTATTCCTTCACTTCAATAATAATTTCTGAAGACTATCTATTTCAGATAGTAATTATTCAGAACATGTGTGAACGTTCCAACCGAAAAACAGATTGGTAAACTATCGGGGAAAATTCAGTAGCAACTATTGTAATTTTAATCAATTATATTTTCCTTGATTTCCTAAACCTAACCTAAAACTTCCTGAACCTAACGGTACAGCTGTAGAGAGTGTTTGACAACCATTCCAATGCGTATAGAACGATTATTATAGCTCCAAGAACTCTCGAGTTATACCCTCATGTCAATTTTCTGAAAATCTCCCAAATTCGACACAAAAGCTGTGATAACTCGAGAACCAACGAAGCTATCGACCACGCAATGATCTCATTCGATTCAGCGTACAAAAATATATATAGTTTGATACCAAATACACATTTTTCTGAAAAAGCCTGGAAAATATGCGTTTTCTCCCCCTCAAAAACCCCAAAAATACCCTTAAAATTGAGCTAGCAATGTGGTTCAAGAATTGGGTTGTCATAGGACCGAGATTGATTTTTGATGAAAATTTCAAAAATGTGGCTATTATAGTTTGGCCGGAAAAGTGTTGAACATCCGCACGTACGCCGTACGGCAGATTTTTTATTGGATTTTCGGATTCTACATGCCTTGAAACATAAAACATCAAATTTCAGGGGGGTTAGTAATTTTTTTTTCTTGGGCGATTACAATGGTTTATTATTGACTAATAAACCAAAATGAAGCAATATTTAGCTGACGTATAGAAACATTTTAATCCCCCAGCATTCAAATATATTCATTTTTGCTGTCTGTAAAAATCAAAATATAGCCGGTATGCAAATAACGCGGATTTACTGCATGTGATCCTCTTGATAAAAATCTGGCATCTTTAATCGCCGACCTCAACATTTTAAGACCTTGAACGTTCAAATACATCAAGTTTTGCGGCCTGTTAAAATCAAAATACAAAATAGGCACTAGCGAAATCGTGGAAAAGGCTCATAACGGGGAGGTACGGTGTGTGACCCAATATCCAAAAAATCAAGTGGCATCTGCTCGCCATAACGAACATATTAAGCCCTCAAAGGTAGAACAATATTTACTCTTATAACCTGTAAAAATCAAAATAGAAAAAACTTTGAACGCTTTTATCTCGGAAGTACTGCGTGTTATCCAAAATCTGGAAACGGCTAATTTTCACAATTGCTGGGAAAACATTCCCTTAAAATTTCTATTCTAATTGCCTTAAAAAATGGCATGGTTAATCTTTCGAATTCAAACTTGCATCTGGATAATCTGAATTAACCTCTCTGAAAAAAACTCCGTCCCAAAACAATAATATAATCTGCATAGTGCAGAAGTGAAGCAGCATTAACTCATAAATAAATCGGGCACCTGTAAACTTTAGTAACTGATATACCTACAATACCTGCGCCCGATATGGTAATTTTCGTTGTTTACGGCACCCCCGTGATAAATCCCGCTCGCGGATATCTGATGTGGTCTGACTCAACGCGTTTTCGAGAAAATCATACTGACGCACAGGATGAATAAAACGCCACTAGCTTTCACAATTCCCTTGAAGGGCTCATTAAACTCAAAACAATTGTAAGCAAGTGAATCACCGTGATATTAATGTGAGAAAACTTGTCAAATCGTCAGCTTGTGGGCACTTACGGACCTGAGGTAATGTCACGTCAACATGTTTTTAAGTGGGTTAGGCTTATTAAATAAGGTCACACGGACACTCACGACAAAGAAAGGAGTGGAAGGCCGTCTCTCATTTCAGAAGAGCTTCTGCAGCAAGTGAACGAACAACATCGCGGAGATCGTCGAGTGACCATTGACACTCTTCATGAAATGTTCCCATACATCTTCCGAAGCCTTATGGGTAAAATTGTAAAATTGTTTCAGAAAAATTGGACTACAGGAAGTTGTGCGCGAGATGGGTTCCGAAAATTTTAACATCGCCAAAATCGTGTTTTGGCTCCACGTGAATTTCTTCAGCGTTATGAAATGGAGGGGGGAGCATTCCTTGACTCAATAGTGACTGGGGACGAGACTTGGGTGTGTCACTATACCCCAGAATCAAAAAGGCAGTCCCAGCAATCGCGCCAAACCCATTCCCCATCTGCAAAAAAGTTTAAGGTTCATCATAGCATCTGTGTTTTGGGACCGAAAAGGGTTGTTGGTGGATTTTATGGCCAGATGCAATCAATGCTGACGCATATTGCGAAACCCTTAAAAAATTAAAGAACAGCATAACAAACAGGAGGAGGGGGATGCTGACTTGTGGTGTGTCTCTCCTTCACAACAACGCCCGACCCCACACCGCTCGTGTGACCCAAGCCCTGCTTGCATCCTTTGGATGGGATATTGTGGCCCACCCACCATATTCTCCGGACCTTGCGCCCTCAGATTTTCATCTTTTCACTAAATTGAAAGAGTTCTTGGGTGGAAAACGTTTTTCTAATGACGAGGAGGAGATGGAGACTGCCAAGAATGGGGAAGACGCCTATTTTTTATTTTCGTTCCTAATGGCCTGAATTCTGTTATTTGGTGTCAGCTGAAGACGGAATGACTAATTTTTCATGAAAATTGTGAGTTTCCGCGGAGAAAATCGCTAATGAAAACCGATGATTTTGAACGAATAATGAATAGCTATTACGTCATAACTAGTCCGTTGAACGTGAATATCGATACTAGCGCTTGTATCTTCGGAGAATAAATTAACATTGTGAGCAATGATTTGAGGTTGCTGTGAGATTACCAAACCCCCCTCAGCAATTTATTTGCTTTACGAGGCATTTCGGGCGGTACTAACTCGACGATTAAAAAAACCTAACAAGTAGCAGTGAAGTTAGCGTCACTTACTCGATTTAGCATGACTGCAGTCTTAAAGACCGTCTTGTTGTTACTGTCTGTCTTTCAGCCGTCTGCAGAGCGCTCTAGGGAGTTACTTCAATCGGTTGGAGTTACATCTCCAGGTTTATTCAAACCGCTGATTTTCCTTAGCGATTTTCTCCGCGGAAACTCACAATTTTCATGAAAAATTGGTCATTCCCTCTTCGGCTGACACCAAATAGCAGAATTCAGGCCATTAGGAACGAAAATAAAGAATAGGCGTCTTCCCCATTGGCTTTCAAAGGTGGAGTGAATACGATGAGGGTACAAAAGCTGGTGCCGAGGCTGATGAAATGTATTGATCGGGATGGGGATTATGTAGAAAAATAAACATATATTTTGGAACATACCCTGTAATGTTGATTAAAGTATATGAACTTTTCGATTTTAGGCAGCAGTTGTAACCTTATCACATCCATGTTTACGTAGTAAATGGAAGTATTGAGAGAAAAGTCGAATTTGGAACCGAGGTCCTGTTGGTAGAAATTTTCATAGCACCTACCTACCTACTATACTCAGAATCACTTTCTGAACAAGTGTCTGTGTGTCCGTCTGACTGTGGTCACAAAATGACATATCGCCATATCTCCGTGAAAAATGGATGAAACTCTATGAATATTTGAGGGAATATTTTCCCAGTAACTGAGCAAAATCAGCCGTTTCTCGAATTTGGATTACACACAGTACGTCCGAGATATACGCGTTCAAAGTTTTTTCTGCTTCGAATTTTTACAGGCTATAAGAGTCAATATTTTTCCAAGTTTGAGGTCTTAAAATGTTTGTTATAGTGAGCTGATTACAGTAGATTATTTGTATACTGGTTCACACAACAGTACCTCCACGTTATGTGCCCTTTTCACGATTTCATTAGTGCATATTTTGTATTTTGATTTTTACAGGCCTCATAACTCAATGTATTTGAATGCTTAAGGTCTTAAAATGTTTGGGAGGGCGATTGAAAGATGCCAGATTTTTATCCAGTGGGTCACATACAGCACTTTTGCGTTATTCGCATGTTGACTATGTTTTGATTTTCAGATATTTTATTGAACCTTTTTGTACTTTTTGGAGCTCTTTGCTCTATATTTGACCAATTTTGACCACATTCATAAAACGTGTTTTCCATAGTATGGATAACACACAGTACTTCCGCCTTATGCCGTTTTTATGCTTTAGAGATTTATATAGACCGCAAGAATGAATATACTTGAGACTTTAAATGTTTATTTATGACAGTTGAGTATTGCTTGATTTTTATTATTGGAGTCACACACAGTACTTCCTCGTAAAACGTATTTTAAGTTATATTATTCTAGCGCTTTTCTAACCATAGGATCTCTTTGCTTTAAATATAATCAAGTTCGACCAAGTTCAAAACCCTTGTTTCGTGTTGTTTTGATCACATACCGTATTTCCGCCCTACGCCGTTTATCGCTGTTGAGCTTTTTACAGGCTGCAAAAATCAATCAATTTGACGCTAGAGGTATTTAATATTTGAATGACGCCTGATCTTCCCCGCTAGGGTCACACGCCGTACGTCCGTGCTATCCAGTAGTTTTTGGGATCAGAAATATTCACATTGCCCTAAAGTCAATATAGTTGAACGTCTCGAGGGACATGAAATGTTTTCTTTGGCGGATGAATGACGATAGATTTTTATCGTTAAAGTTACATGCCGTACTTCCGCGTAATTAAAATATTTTTTGCATTTAAAATGCTTTTTGGCATTCTGGTTTGTTTATGGCAGGGAATCACGCTTGATTTCATATAACTAAATTGATTTTCGTAGATGATAATAATATACTATGAATACGATGGTTTTTCATCTCGATTTGAACTAATCCAACATAATAAACGATGACAACATGCCGAAAATTTTTGGTGGAGAATGAAGGTGGATTTATTTTCTATTATTACACCGTCCATCGAACAGTGGAAATTATTTCGTCCGTTTGTATACTTAATTGTTGATTTTTGTATAATTCAACAAGGTTTTCAGCATTCGTAAAATTTTCTTGATTTTATTATTGGTTAAACCTGTTACCGACTCAAACATGGAAGTACTGTGTGATCTATGCGCACCAATGGTCTTCTGGATATCCCTCGTAAGTATACATCGTTCAATGTTTGTTATCATGGAGGCATGTGGCTCAGAAATAAAAATGCCTTTCAAACTAAAAGCCTTTAATTAGCAAAACGGGAACATTAGTGATGAGTGACTGAGAAATAGAAAATTTGTTGGAAATATAAGGAAACGGCCACGTAACTATGTCAGTGAAACACCTGGCTGTAGTGAAGTTGCAGCCTCCATGATAACAATCAGTAATCATCATTACACGATATTATGTATACTTACGTCGCCCAGAAGATGCCCGAACGGGCGAAAGAACGCGGCACGCAAATAATGAATCTGAGAATGATTAGACAGTAGTTTATTACCAATTCCTTCGCTTCAATAGTGATTTAAGAGAACTATCCATTTCTAATAGTAATTATTCCGACCATGGGTGAACGTTCCAACCGAAAACCAGATTGGTAACTATCGGGGAAAAATCCGTAGCAACTATTGTAATTTTAATAACTTTTATTTTTCGTAATTAACCTACCGTACAGCTGGTGAGAGTGTTTGACGACCATTCCATTGAGTATAGAACGATTTATATAGCTCCAAGAACTCTCGAGTTATACCCTCATGTCAAATTTCTGAAAATATCCCAAATTCGGCACTAAAGCTGTGATAACTCGAGAACCAATGAAGCTATCGACCCCGCGATGGTCTCATTCGATTCAGCGTCCAAAAATGTATATGATTTGATACCAAATACACATTTTTTTTTATAAACCCTGAAAAATATGAATTTTCTCCCCCTCAAAATCCCTCCAAAAATACCCTTAAAATTTAGTTAGGAAGTTGGTTCAAGAATTGGGCCGTCGTAGGACTGCGATTGATTTTTGGTGAAAATTTCAAGAATTTAGCTATTATGATTTGGTCGGAAAAGTGTTGACGGCGGACAGACCTTGAAACGTGAAACATCAATTTTTATGGGGGGTTCAGAATTTTTTTTTTCTTGAGCGATTACAATGGTTTATTATTGAATAATAAACCAAAAAAATTCTGTCTGTCCGCGCTGCGCCGTACGTCGTGAACACGTCTGAAAAGTCGAATTCGGAACCGAGGTCCTGATGGAAGAAATTTTCGAAGCGAGAAGGGTCCGAAATCAAATATTTTCCTTTCGTTCTGGTCGTCTACACAAGCGATTAAGATATAGGCTGTTTGAGAAAAAAACGTGCCGATTCCGTCATTATGAGGTCCGTGAGCTAATTTGTATCTCACAATGTCAAACTGTAGGACAAGAGACGATAAACTGATACTGATTGGAGGTGGACGCTCCAGTTGTCACGCAGGAGTTTCAGTGTGTCGAGCTAAGCGAATAATATTGGTTAAAAATTTTTTTTTTAAATTATGTTCATCTTTTTAGTGAGAGCTGAATTTATGAGGAAACATTTTTCAAGCTTAAAAGATTATTACCACTTATATACCTAATATTCCAAAATTATGCCTAATCGAAGCCGCCTGGTGATTTTATTTTCTCTAATAATACGAAAATGGAGGCACTACTACACCCTTCTTTTTATGTAATGCATTGAATAATTCGTTTCGCCTTCATTGGTAGCAGTCGTTGAAGTGGGTGGGTACGCTTGACTGTACCAGATCAACCAATCAGGTTCGCCCTTTTCCCTCCACCGGGAGAGTTCTACCTATCAGGAGCCGAGCTTGGCCGAGGTTAACCGAACTATTGCGGTATCTCCCGTAATACGATTGCGTCCGAATGAGACGATTCTAGGACAGTGTTCCTCGTAACGTTCGAGTATCAAGTTCACGGAGTAAATTGACTGCAGTTGTACTCGTCGACACCAATCAACGCCTCTAATCGTCTATTTCGTCATCCATCGATCCGAATTGAAGTTTTCCCGGTATTTATTCCGATTATTCATAGTTTTAGAGATACAATCGATTGTGGTTCGATCGTCTGATTATTTATTTCAGTCATTTATGGATAACATAAAAAAAACTTTAAAAAAATATAAAACCGACTTCAAAAATATTTCCCTATAAAATAAACTCTGAAAAGGAAAAAATAACCAAAAATTGTCCCAACTTCGCAGCAACTCATTCGCCAACTACTACACATTTTAAGGACTACTTTACTACTCGTATTGACCTGACCACTTCCTGATTGATTGGATCACCTCCCCTAAAAATATAAAAATTACTATTTCTCATCTCCCAAATGATTAAAAGACTTTCCTTTCACCTCTGAATCTCCTCAAGATTGATCATTTTTTGGAGTCGGCACCTCTCTTGTATTGGAAAAGCCTATAGATTCCGAATTAGTAAGAATATAAATATCATCAGTTTTCATGATTCTTGAACATAGCGAATCCGCATTTATGAGAGCCGATTTCTAACAATACTTATCGATTTGACGATGACTATTCACGCCTTTTCCTAAAAACCATTTCAGATTTCTCTATGAATCTTCACGTCCAGACCCAGACTTATTACCTGGCACCTACTAATTTATCGTAAATTCATATTTATTTGTAACGATCGGGTAGTCATTTTGCCAGAGAGCTGACTCCAAAAAATGATCAATCAGGAGGCGATTCATAGGTGAAAGGAAAATCTTTTAATCATTTGGGAAATGAGAAATAGTAATTTTTATATTATTAGAGGAGGTGATCCAATCAATCAGGAAGTGGTCAGGTCAATACGAGTAGTAAAGTAGTCCTTGAAATGTGTAGTTATTGAAGAGAAGTATCTTCTTTTAGTCTAATCAATACCAAATTTGGATCACGTAATTTAGACTCAACCTTTAACAATTTGAGGTTACAAACTGTGAAAAAACAGTTTTAGTTTAGCAGTTATGAGGTCTCAAACATAGGTCCATAAAAACATCGATTGCTCCCTAATAATGATACCTAAACTTGATTTTTTACCATCGTCGGAAAGCTCTTGCTAGGTAAGTACTTTCAAGTGCAATAGTGTTCATATTTTTTTCTCGGCGTGGTTTGGAACGGTGCTCGAAAAACTTCAAAAAAATAAAAATCGGCATCACGTTTTTTGTTACACATTCTTCTCTACACGCTATATTGAAAAACTGGAGCTAGGCTCTTATAGGCAGCTAAATTGTGAACAAAATGACACCAAAAACCAAATATTCGAGCAATTATTCTAGAAGTTATACGCTTGCAATGTCAAAACTTCCTCTTTTCGCGAAAATCACGTTTTACGACATTTTCCGCATCTGGGGACGTAACTACTGGATGTACTCAACTGACAAAATTATGGGACCTACCTGGATAGTAACCCTTTCAAACAAAAAACGCTGCAAATGAATGAATAGTGGTTTATTATTATTTCGCTTCAATATTGATTTAAGAAGACTATCCATTTGTCATTTTAAATATTCCGAACATTTGTGAACGTTCCCACCGAAAAACAGATGGTAACTAGAGGGGAAAACTCAGTAGCAACTATTGTAATTTTAATCATTTTTATTTTTCTTAATTTCCTAATTAAAAGCTAAACTTATTGCCTAACGATACAGCTGAAGAGAGTGTTTGACGACCATTCCAATGCGTATAGAACGATTATTATAGCTCCAAGCACTCTCGAGTTATACCCTCATGTAAAATTTCTAAAAATCTCCCAAATTCGGCACAAAAGCCATCGATAAAGCTATCGACCCGATTTTTAGCTCTTACAGTTTGGCCGGAAAACTGCTAACGGCGTACGGCGGGAATTTTGGTTTATTATTAATAATAAACCATTGTAATCGCCCAAGAAAAAAAATTTCTAACCCCCCATCAAAATTTGATTTTTACGTTTCAAGGCATGTAGAATCCGAATATCCAATTAAAAAAATTCTGTCTGTCCGCCGTACGCCGTTAGCAGTTTTCCGGCCAAACTATAATAGCTAAATTGTTGAAATTTTCACCAAAAATCAATCTCGGCCCTACGACGGCCCAATTCTTGAACCAACTTGCTAGCTCAATTTTAAGGGTTTTTTTGGGGGGTTTTGAGGGGGAGAAAATTCATATTTTCCAGGGTGTTTCAAAAAAATGTGTACGTGGTATCAAATTATATAAATTTTTGGACGCTGAATCGAATGAGACCATCGCCAGGTCGATAGCTTTATTGGTTCTCGAGTTATCGCAGCTTTTGTGCCGAATTTGGGAGATTTTCACAAATTTGGCTTTAGGGTATAACTCGAGAGTTCTTGGAGCTATAAAAATCGTTCTATACCTACTCATTGGAATGGTCGTCAAACACTCTCCAGCTGTATCGTTAGGCAATAAGTTCAGCGTTTTTTTTATTTGATATTCGGATTCTACTACATGTCTTGAAACGTACAACATCAAATTTTGAGGGGGGTTAGAAATTTTTTTTTCTTGGGCGATTACAATGGTTTATTATTGAATAATAAACAAAAAAAAATATGATAACTGTCACAATTACGAAATTGATTCCAGCTTTTTTCCTCCTAGAGATATTATACATTATGTACTCAAGATATTTTTATAATGTAGTGCTACTCAAAAGTTAGGTGACGTTTTGAATTGTGAGATGTTTGACGACCGTTCAAAATGAAATGCGGATGGTAAAGATGATCTTAGGGATGCGGAAGTTCTCGAACCAATATAGCATGGTAAGGTGTTTATTCGACAATGCTGTTAGGTGCTCATCCCATAACGGCATCAAGAACAGGTAGCGACCGTTTGTTTGCACACGTATAAATCAGCTCTAGGGCGGACAGTTGGGGGGAACCTCAGACGGTGAATAAAAAGAACTTGAATTTCTTCGGGAATCTTCAAGAAGAGCGAAAAAGTTGAACTCGAAGCTTGTTTTATCTCGAGTGAGATAAATATGACGTGTTTTTTCTTCTTTTGGCAAACAGTCACTTATCCAGAAACTATTTCTGAGTATTGTACTTTGAAAATGTTTTCCAAACTCATCTAGGTTCAAATTCGACTTAAAGGACGATTTCAACAATTCCATTTACACTAAGAGAACGGGAGGCTAAACGCTACAAATGCCACCCCTGCTTCAATCACAATTCGAAAAGACCATGCCCATTCCAAAAGATTTTTTTACTCATAACCGTTGTAATTTCGCTAAACGGTTTAATTGGAAATTAAGAAAAATAAAAATTATTAAAATTACAATAGTTGCTACGGAGTTTTCCCCTATCGTTACCAATTTGTTTTTCGGTGGCAACGTTCAAAAATTTTCTGAATAGTTACTATCACAGAAGATGGATATGGATAATCTTCTTAAATCATTATTGAATAATAAATCACTGTACATTCATTTGCAGCGTTTTTTATTGGATCAATCATGCAGTATCAGCCGCTGATTTGGATCGCATTTGTTTTTGTCCAAGAGGTGTTAGGGGTAGAAAAACTAGGCGGCTCATTCTCCGATTATTAAAATTATATTGGCTGGCCGAGCACTTCCACCCATTCGAGGAGTTATCGCAACGTTTGTGTTGAACTTGGGAGATTTCAGTAATTTGGCATAACTCGAGAATTCTTGGAACAATTTAGCTTTTAATTTAGAAATTATGAAATTTGAAAATGTCTAAAATTACGATAGTTGCTACGGAGTGTTCGCTCATATTTACCAATCTGTTTTTCGGTGGGAAGGTTCACTAATGTTTGGAATAATTGAACCTTTCACGTTGTACGTATGTAATGAATATTATTTACCTGTATCAAAAGAGAATGAACGTAGGTAACCAAAAGGCAATAATTTCACCTTCCGTTACATTAACACGCAAAGTGGAAAGAAATCAGAACGCTATTGAAAGAACACGCACGCTTGAGCATTTGTGAGATTTATTTATATTTGTACAGATTTATCTGATTGGAAAGCTAAAAACTGAGGTTTATATATCAGGGCCATGTGAAAGATTTTTAAAAAATGCCGAAAATAGATTATTTTTCTCAAAAAAAAAAAAAAAAAAAACTCCCCCTTTTTTTGGCGATCCAATGGTTTAGAATTGAATAATAATACAAAATGTTTGAATTACAAATTTGTTTTGCGAATTTAATAACACTCTTTGAGTGAGATTCCGCAATTTTCAGATAACAATGTCATATTTTTTCTCACTCTTCACGTTTTTTTTTCGCGAACTAACTGGCCTTAACACATTGCTATATTTGGTTGTACATTGCCGTTGATATGCTTCAAAACGGGCTCATTTCGCAGGTAGTAGATCAGTGTACCGTTAGTTCTCCGAGTATTGCGAATTCATTGCGACTGTATCGGAAACCTTCGAGACACTCGAAATGACACTAGGTAGGTACGGTTCGTTGCATTTATCCTGTTGCACTCACGCGGAGACTTTTTTTGCGTCCTTTATTGACATGAGCTTTGTTACCGTTACATTCTCGACGAAAAAACGCCTTTGACAAGTTCCTTCGTTGCGAGCGATACGATGAAATGCCGCCGCGTAAAAAACCGGTTGAACAAAAAACTAGTGGAAAAAGTATAGGTAGATGCTCCCCAAACGAAAAGGCAATGCTTTCAAATCCACTTTCACAAATTGTTTTGGGAACATATTGTTAAGTTTTTGTTTCAAGCACGAAACTGTAAAATCGCTTTCCCTTCGAGTATTTTTCGTAAATTTCCTTGTGTTTGTGTAATTTCCAAGTGGCACTAATAATTATTGAAGGTATTCAATCGTGAATCCTGATCAAACGAGTAGAAGGAACGGTTTTCTCTCGATTCGTCCATAAGTTTTATTGGCTTTTTTTATACCTAGGTAATGGTTTGCCGAGTCAATTTTTATACCTAGGTAATGGTTTGCCGAGTCAATTTTATCGCTGCCGTCGGTTAATAACTGAAAATGCGAGTTACGAGGAAGTACGGAGTGTGACCGCGATAATAGAAAGGCTGCAAATGATTGTACATTGGTTAAATATTCCTTCGCTTCAATCATGATTTAAGAAGACTATCCATTTGTGATAGGAACTATTCCGAACACTTTTGAACGTTCCCACCGAAAGACATATTGGTAACTACAGGGGAAAACTACGTAGCAACTATTGTAATCATTCAATCATTTTTTATAGTTTCGTCAGAAATGCGTTGACGGGGGACGGACAGAATTTTTTAATTGGATATTCGGATGCCTTAGAACGTAAAACATCAAATTTTGAGGGGGGTTATAGAGTTTTTTCGTAAGGCGATTACAATGGTTTATTGTTGAATAATAAACAAAGTCAAACGAGATTCAGGTTACATAAAGAAACATTTCAAGTCCTCCAGCGTTTAAAAATAATCATTTTTGCAGTCTGAAAAAATCAAAAATAGTCAATATACGTATAACACGGCAATACTGTATGGGACCCATTTGATAAAAATCAGGCATCATTCACTCGCCATCCCAAGCATTTTAAGACCTTGAACGTTCAAATTCATTTAGTTATCCTGCCCGTATAAATCAAAACACAAAATATGCACTAGTGAATTCGTGTAAAAGGCTCATAAGGTGGAGGTACGGTGTGTGACCCACTATCCAAAAAATCAAGCATCATCTGCTCGCTACAACGAACCTCAAACATATAAAAATATTTGTTATCATATTAAACTGTTAAAGTCGATAAAAATCTATACATTTTGAACTGTTATATTTCAAATGCACAGCGTGTTATCCAAAATTAAATAAAAGCTAACTTTGGTCATTCATTAGGAAAACCTATCTTGAAAGTTTCATTCAGTTTCATTAGTTGTCAAGGAGATATGGCAATTTATATCACCTTTTGACTACTAACAGACGGATACACCGACCATTCTTCAGAAAGTCATTCCGAGTATTGTAGGTACTATGAACATTTCTTCCAACAGGACCTCCGTTCCGCTATTCGACTTTTCAGATGATCACATTACTTCCCTTTACTATGTAAACATGGAAGCGAAAACGCTGCCCTTGATCGTACAATAGTTTATTATTCATTTGCTTCTATAATGATTTAAGAAGACCATTCATTTGTGATAGTAATTATTCCGAACATCTGTGAACGTTTCCACCAAAAAATCGTATTAGAACTATGAGGGGAAACTCCGTAGCAACTATTGTAATTTTAGTCATTTTCAAATATCTCAATTTCCAAATTGAAAGCTAAATTTCTCCAAGAATTCTCGAGTTATACCCAAAGATTTATCCAAATATTGTTTGTATTTTAGCATGTTTGGATGCCGTGAAAATCGATAAAATTATTTGAACGCTGAACGTCTAGCACAAGACGTTGAATCTCACACACCATACTTTCATCTGATGCGCTTTCTTCGTGGCTGCTTTATACTGTCAACAGAAATCAAAACATTTAAATGGTTGAGGTTTTTAAGTGCTCATAACGAAGAAAAAATGATGCCAGATTTTCGAATGTTGGTGTGTCCTTGCTGTAAAAATGATCTTATTTTAACCCACTTGGGAGGTATGCATTCTGCACTTCCTCATTCAAAAGGAGGAGGTTACTCTGGGTGGCTTGTGGTTTTTTTTGTTTTATTATTCAACAATAAACCATTGTAATTGACCAAAAAAATTTTTTTTCTAACCCCCCTCAAAATTTGATGTTTTGCGTTTCAAGGCATGTATATAGAATCCGAATATCCAATAAAAAACGCTGCAAATGATTGTACAGTGGTTAATTATTCCTTCGCGTCAATAATGATTTAAGAAGATTATCCATTTGCGATAGTAAGTGACCGAGTTGACTCACCTAGTGACTGAGCCTTGGCTGTGGACGCTATGGCTCCACGTCGCCCTGAGGATGCCCGAATGGGCGAAAGTGCTCGGCCAGCTAATAAAGAATTGGAGAATGAGTCGCCTGGTTTTTCTCCACCTCACAACCCCCGGACATCAAGAAATGCGACGAGAAGGAAAAAAGATTCCCGTTTATTCTAACCTTCAACGTCGAGAGGTCACGACGTGTCTTTTCCGTTTCTCGTTTAGGTAGGACTATAATTGACAGTAAACTATCATCTCTCTGGAACACTTTACTGTTTTATTTACTTATTTTATTTTTAGCAGCATCGAAGCACTGCTAGGACACTTTATTTTCATTATTTTATTTTGTTAGTTGGAATTCGGCGAATAGATTGAAAACGAATGTAAAATATTTCTTCGTATAAAATTGTCTGACAGAATTTTCACCGGTGAATAGGCAATTCCACCTTATAAATTGAGCCGTTGTGAGGCCAAAATTGATTTTTGGTGACAATTTCAAAAATTTAGCTTTAAGGTTTTGTCGGGTAAGTATTGACGGCGGACGGACCGATGTTCTTCTTATTGTACATTCGGATTCTAAATGCCTTGTAAAACATTATTGTTGAATAATAAACCAAAATATGTAATAGGATACAATATACATAGGACAATGCAATTGGATTTTAGGTGGAAGCCCAGTGAGGTATAGCTCCATTGCTAACTATTTACAATGTATTCTCGCCTCCGGCCGTGCTTGGCGCCAATTAATATAAATGGGGAAAGATTTACCTACCTGGTGTTTTTGCCTTAAAACCAAACAAAGCTGTATAATGTTTTTTCTGTTCCAGGCGAAAATGTTGGGCTACGCTGAACAACCGCTCGACTTTCGTACGACTGTTTCCGATTTGTCAATAGGCGTCCTCGATCTGCGGAAAGCCGTCAAAACGGAGAACTCTCCTCAGACGTCGGACAGGCCATGTTCAACATCGCCAACGCTAAGGCCGTGCTCAGCATCGCCTACATCTTCCGTTTTTTGTAGTTCCGTTCCGGCGCTTCGATATTCGCCCGTCTCTCACCCTATCCAGTCACATCCGTCGCACAGAACTCAGGAATTGCCAATGATGCTTGCACTGACGCCTCCGCGCGATTCCTCATTATCGCCGCCTGCTTCTTCAGGGTCAGTTGTTACTATAGAGACGACGTCACCAGGTTTGGCAGTGGCGCAGCGAGTTCTGGCCGCTGCTTCAGCCCCCTCCTCAGGAACACGTCCTTTCAAGGCGTACCCACGCGATCCTCTCAGCCTTTCAGCCCACTCAGAGTCGTACCTTCAGTTCAGACAGCACATGCTCAGTCAGGTTCGTTACTCAACAACTTAAATAATAACTTGATCAAAGCTAATTTTGCGATGGCAGAAGTGGACCAACTGTAAAAACTCATTTTCAGAAGAGCGTTTCCAAGATACAAAACTTTCCTTTCACGAGATGGCTTGAAGAATCGCGCTTACGACAAACTAACATAACCCAATTTATGATCATTTTTAGTTGGGTTTATTATTCAACAAATAACCATTGCAGTCGCCCAATGAACTTTTTTAAATTTTTCTCGAAAAGATAGGTACCTACTTAGTTTAAAGTAAAATGAAGTGCCTAACGATACAGCTAAAGAAAGATAAACCTATACCATCTTGCCGGCACGATCTTACAAGTTTTCCTTTGAGTATAAAACAATATTGTATATTTTTCATTTTCTTGTCGCCGCATTTTTTGAAGTCCATGGGTTGTGAGGGGGAGAAAAACCAGGCGACTCATTCTCCGATTTTTTATTTGCCGGCCGAGCACTTTCGCCCGTATCACACGACAGACACTTCTCCCCAACAGCCCCCAAACCGGCACGTCGACACGGACGCGGTTGAGAGAGGGGCGAACGGATCAGCCAATCAGAGTGGCTCGAGTTGTACTCGGCTCTCCCACCAACTGCAACGTACAAAAGATCCCTCGGAGGAATCTTTTTGCTGTGCCGGCGTAACTTTTCCGCACTGGTTTCCTCGTATCGTGATTTCCGTGGGTGCAATCGATCTATCGATCGATTCTGAATTGAGGTCAGTCGGTCAATAATCTCAATTGATAATCGACTCTGTTGATCGATTATCAATAATTATCGATTCATATCGCGATACGATTCCTTGTCAGGTTAACGTACTGTCGTTTACCAATTTCATCCCCACCCTCGTACGAGAGGGGCCGTGCCGGTTGCCGGTCACCGGTCACTGTGGGCTGCTGGGGAGAAGTGTCTGTCGTGTGATACGGCCTTAAAGGCCTTTAAGCCGGCCTTTAAGGCCGTATCACACGACAGACACTTCTCCCCAACAGCCCCCAAACCGGCACGTCGACACGGACGCTCTTGAGAGAGGGGCGAACGGATCAGCCAATCAGAGTGGCTCGAGTGTACTCGGCTCTCCCACCAACTTCAACTCGCAAAACATTCCTCAGAAGAATCTTTTTGCTGTGCCGTCATAGCCTTTCCGCACTGGTTTCCTCGTTTACGTGATCGCAATCAAGGGTTGCAATCGATTTATCGATCGAATCTGAGTTGAGCTTGATCGTCAATTCTCACGAAAGTTAATTTCGAAACATGGTAGATACTTGCCGTTACTTGCGACGATGATTTTGGTTTATAATTCAATAATAAACCATTGTAATCGCCCAAGAAAAAAGCGTTTCTAACCCCCTCAAAATTCCAATTTTTTTGATCAAGGAATCCGAATATCTGAATAAAAAAATTCTGCCCTTCCGCCGTCAACCTTTTTCTGACAAAATTATAAAAGCTAAATTCTTGAAATTTTAATTTTATTTTTTTTTTCAAGATTTTTAGGGATAAGTTCATTTTTAATTTCAAATTTCTCAAGATACGTGAAAATAAATTAATTCTTATTTTCCACCTTTCCTAAATGTTTAGAAATAAACGTATTCTTTTTTTTTACCTTTTCAAGATTGTTGAGAATAATTTCATTCTTTATTTCAATTTTTCAAGATGCGTAAATATAAATAATACAATTGTTTGAGCCCTAAAGAACCGATAATCGATCATCGAAGTCGATAGTTGATTCTTCTCCGCCGCAGAATACAGCCGGCAGTTATTAGTCGCGTTCAAAGGGCGTTCATTAGGGCTCAAACAATTGTATTCTTTATATTTACGCATCTTGAAAAATTGAAATAAAGAATGAAATTATTCTCAACAATCTTGAAAAGGTAAAAAAAAGAATACGTTTATTTCTAAACATTTAGGAAAGGTGGAAAATAAGAATTAATTTATTTTCACGTATCTTGAGAAATTTGAAATTAAAAATGAACTTATCCCTAATAATCTTGAAAAAAAATAAAATTAAAATTTCAAGAATTTAGCTTTTATAATTTTGTCAAAAAACGGTTGACGGCGGAAGGGCAGAATTTTTTTATTCAGATATTCGGATTCCTTGATCAAAAAAATTGGAATTTTGAGGGGGTTAGAAACGCTTTTTTCTTGGGCGATTACAATGGTTTATTATTGAATTATAAACCAAAATCATCGTCGCAAGTAACGGCAAGTATCTACCATGTTTCGAAATTAACTTTCGTGAGAATTGACGATCAAGCTCAACTCAGATTCGATCGATAAATCGATTGCAACCCTTGATTGCGATCACGTAAACGAGGAAACCAGTGCGGAAAGGCTACGACGGCACAGCAAAAAGATTCTTCCGAGGAATGTTTTGCGCGTTGAAGTTGGTGGTAGAGCCGACAGCCGAGTACACTCGAGCCACTCTGATTGGCTGATCCGTTCGCCCTCAGATGATGCTTGATTTTTATTATATTGGGTCACATATCGTGCCTCCACGTTATGACTATTTTTCAAGATTTCACTAGGTAGTGGGTATTTTGATTTTTACAGGCCGCAAAAATCAATACATTTGAACGCTCAAGGTCTTGAAATGTTTGGTACGGCGATTAAATGAAGTCTGATTTTTTTGGGCTTATTATTCAATAATAAACCAAAAATTTCTGTCATTCCGCAATACACCGTCAACACTTTTTTTGTTGCCAGAACTGTTGTTCACCTAAAATGAATATTGGCCTGATAATGGTCAGTTGTTCAGCCAAATCACTATCTCAATTTTAAAGGTATTTTTGAGGGGGTTCTAGACAAAAGTGAGTTTGGTATCATTTTCTATAGTTTTTTGTACGGTGAATCGAATGGAACCACAACGGGGTTGATAGCTTCAATGTTTCTCGAGTTATCGCAGTTTCAGTGTGGCATATTCGGGATCTTCAAAAATTTCGGCAAGATGGTAAAGCGAGAGATTTGACATGCCTTGTCACGTAAAACCACCATTGCGGTGTCCATAGCAAGCACGGTTCTCAAGTTATTGCTACATACGTTTATAATTTTTGAGATTTCAAGAAATATAACGTGATGGTATCACTCAAGGATTACCTATTGGAGCTATAGAGAACGTTCTATGGTCGTGGCAATGCTTGTCTAGCACGGACATTTGAATAAAAATTTTGAGCAATACAAGCTTTCGAAACTTTCGTTCCGTAATCGTATGCTCAGTGAACAGAGAAGAGAAAAATGTTGATATATGAATCAAAATGCACGCAGAAACCCTACAGCAGCCAACTAGCTGGCTAATCAAACAGCACAAGTCTAGGTCGTGGTCCTTAGCTAGTTATTCTACTGTCCTTAAACTTCAAAACGTATCAAGATTGGATATTTAGGATTCCGGTGAATTTTCCAAAATTTCGGCTGGCAGAAGTGGACAATCATTTTCAGCTGCTCACACTTTACTTGTCTCAACTATTTAGTACCTGTGTCAATAGCACTTTGTCTTTTTACCAGGACAATTTTATCAGTGGAGTTTTATGATTAGGATTAATTTTCGTCGAATAATAATACAAGTGTGTACTGTGTAGAGCAGGTTCACAATGGCGAATTTTCATTGATTTGTTGTTACGAAGGTGGCCATCAATAATTATCATACATCCTTAAAGACACAATTTGCTAAAGAAATCAAAAATTTCCAAAGAAACAGAATCGGTCTTTTTAAGAAGGAGGACTGGCCAAGTGATGAGAAACGCGTTCGAAATGTAGCAGGAAACAGGTGAAAGTAGCTTACATCACAAATTCAGTTCCACCACACAGCGTCAACTTTCCACCAACCACCACCAGACCACTCAAGCCACCAACCATTCACCACCGCCAATGGTGGCCAATCCCCAGGGCTTGAGAACAAGTGATGTCAACAACATGGTAGCTCCATTCAGTTCGAGCCATTTTTCAAACTGGACAATTTCACCAGAATCTGTCATTTTTATGAATGCTTTGAGCCATAGGTAACTCCTTTATCCCTGTGGCGTGTACGTTCGAAATAAAAAATAAAGAAGTTCGTGCAATCCCCATTGAATGTTAAAACCTCATTGTGGGCAAGAATGAACTTGTTCACTTTTTTTCTTTTCCTTGTTGTCGATTTTTTTGATGTCCAGGTGTTGTTCACTTTTGCCAAGTAGCCCTCAATTTATTCCGAAGCTAGTTTTGCCATTTATTTGTTAGCTAGGTATTCACTAGTACGAATTTATATCAATTACAATTTCTTTGTTGTTACAGGTTCGTACTAACAACCAAAAAGGAACACAGCACAGCAGAAAACGGCCAGCGTCCCCTTCGAGCCCGCAACAGTGCCCATTTTCACAACAACAACAACAACAACAACGGTTCAGCAGCAGCGGCTCCGGTCATGATTCAGACGACAAAGATGCTTCATCGAAAGAGCGGGATTCTGCATATTGGGAAAGACGCCGGAAAAATAACGAAGCTGCAAAGCGCTCTAGAGATGCAAGACGTGCCAAAGAGGACGAAATTGCCATAAGAGCCGCTTTCCTTGAGCAGGAAAACCTGAGGCTGAAATACCAAGTGGCTGCCCTTTCTGATGAAACAGCCAAGCTTCGGTGCCTCCTTTACAGCAGCCAAGAGCACAAGTCAATTCTCCATTCGAGTGCACCTGCATAAAATAACACCCTGAAATGCATATCTGCCAGCAAATAACGAGCAACAATGGTTTAGGAATGTGAAACGCTTCTCTACACACTTCTGAAGAGCAACATATTCTTTGATGCCTGAGTTGTTTTTGTAGTCGTGTCGTTTTGCATTTGTGGAGTAGAGAGGGTTTCAAGAGTTATGATGACTTTCAAATACACAATATGCATACATAACATCTGAATTTCGAGACGGCCTTTTGTCAATTACTATTTCTGTGAAACCTCGCAAGGGAAGAATATTCTTCAATTTATCCTCATTGGACGGAATACAGTGTAATCAACAAACATCCTCTTTGTCATCAAATATTGTTTTTCCTAAGGTTCACCTCTCAACAACATACTTCGCCTGTTGGCAAGGATAGGCATAAACTATTCTTTGTACTAGTCATAATGAGTTTGACGGCAGGAAAACTCGATTTTGTGAGTGTAATTATGATACGAATTAAAAAAAACTTGTAATATTTGTACTGATGTAAATATTAATGTGAAATCCTCATATGATTCAGGTAGTTTAATTGAGCAAAAGTTATCATCACTGAGTGGATGCCTTATCATCACCGACTGATGTTCCAATCTGATCAATTCATTGTAATTGATTCAGTTTTATTGCTTGAACAAAATATTCGATTTTTTCAGTTTTATATCTCTCATTTTAGCACAGGATATTAGCCTAGATTGCACGGCCATTATAATGATAATTTTTTATGTCAGGTTAAAACAGTGTTTTTTCCTCACAATGACTGTAACCTGTTCATGCTGTTAGATTTCATATCTAAATGATACGTGTCAATTAATAATTTAGTCAGCTGCGCGTGGAATCCATAAGACTGTAATACAGACGATCAGATTATTTTTGTCCATAATTGTTCATATAATAATTTTTTTTAACCAAGCAGTTCTCTATTTTAGATATTTCCTAGTTTATCAGACGATTGATGTATTCTGCTGATATTAATAGACAATATGAGTCTATGCTACACAACCGGGAGGAGGGTGAATGGATAGATACTAATGGAGAACTAGGGAAGGGCAGAAGAAAATTCGGGTTCAGTAGGGACTAAGTCGGTTCAAAAATTCCCTCATTTCGATCGTCTAAATTAACATCAATAGGATAATCTGGGTTAATAGCCCAAGAAAAATATTGTTTTACAACCCCTCAAAATTTAATGTATTAGGTACGTTTCAAGGCATGTAGGATCCAATTTCCAATAAAACCAGTGGTGTGCATAAACCACACAGTAATTCCATATTTGAGTCGGTAACAGGTACAGCCAATTGTAAAATCAAGAAACTATTACGAAGACCGCAACGTTAGCCAATACCAGCCAAGTTTGTAAAACGAAATCATTTTTGAAGTGGCGACGTAAAAATGTGTCACTATTCCTTAATGTTGGAATTGTCATCGCACCAGAACTTGGTACCAGAACTATTACCAACGTGGAAACCAAAATGTTTTCACTACGGACAATTTTTTCCCATTCCCAATTTTTGCCAGTGCATTCTTCTGTGTTGAAATATAATTTCCCCTTATAGCTCTGCTGTTTCAATAGGTTATGGGCCAAGGACTCAAAAATTTCATTGTAAACAGCTTTAAATAGTGTTTTCTTGGTTATTTTTTGAAATTAAATAGTTTCAAAAATTTTCCCGAAATGTCGAGTTTTACAGTTCGAATTGAACCTCTCGGAAAGGAGAACTTTGATACCTGGAAAATTCAGATGCAGGCGATACTCACGAAAAATGAAGTATGGACCTACGTCAATGGAACCAATCGAAGACCAGAAAAGATTGAAGATGCACTTTTGTGGGATGTCGTCGATGGTAAAGCCAAATCAGATCTAATATTCGAGCATTAGGGAAATAAAGGACTGTACTACGTCGAAAAGTGTCTGGGATAAACTCCACACTATTTATGCGTCTCAAGGTCCTGCCCGTAAGGCAATGTTGCTCAAAAAGCTAATTTTGCATAAGATGAAGGATGAGGACGACATGAGAAATCATTTGGCTGAATTTTTCGAAACCGTCGATAAATTGAAAGAGATTGATTTAACTATAGACAATGATCTTGTCACGATTTTGTTACTGTATAGCATTCCTGATTCTTACGAGCAATTTAGGATAGCTATCGAAACGCAACAAACATTTTTGAGTCCAGAGCAGTTGAAAATCAAAATTCTGGAGGAATTCGAATGTCGAAAAACGAAAAGTAGCGACAGGTCGAACTCTGAAGCTCTACTTGCACGTCGCAAGAAAGCTAATTGTACTCAAAGGAACCCGAAACAAAACTCTTATAGTGAAGAAAAGGAACAAAATGAGTGGGAATGCTACAAAAATGCAATTCAACTCTCATTCAAACATGGTTAAAAACATTTAAAAACCTCCAGTATTCAAATATAATGATTTTTAAAGCCACTAGAAAATACCCACAAAAAAGCTCATAATATGGAACTACCAGTGTGCGAGCCAAAGATGAGAATCAAATCAGCTGACAATATGCTTGTCATGCAGAAATTTTCGAGGCCTGGGCCTATCGAAAATTTTACTTGTATGGCTAGTAAAAATCACAATAACAAAAAATTTAATAATGTTTCTATTTAATTAGTTACACTAGGTGAATAGTTTCTGAAAATATTCATTGAATTTCAAGATATTTACCAGAGGATCGGGCGATATTTGTCACTACGACCATAGACAGATGGATGCGAGGACACACTGACGAACAAACGCACAGACACTGGTTCAGAAAGTGAACAGGCGCATGAAACGATCTGGTAAAGCGGACAGAGGATTTCTAAAGAATATCACCTCTACAAAGGCAGTTTCATCTTATTCAACGATAGGTATATTGTGGCATTTTAACTGACTTTAAGAGGAGGAGGTTTCTATGGTTGACTTCCGGGTTTTTTTCGGGAAATTATTATATTTGGAAATATTCAACAAGAGCTTTTCAAAAATGATCGTAAAAAATCAATTTTAGGTGGCATAACAAGGGAGCAATCGATGTTTTTATGGACCTTTGTTTGAGACTACATAATTTCTAAGCAAAAATTGTTTTCTAATGGAAGAGGAAGAAAAAAGACGTTTATTTCCAATTTACGTAGGTTAAAATAAAAATTTCCAAAAATAAAAACGACATCGACATTGCCTATTAAAAAAAAAAAAAAAAAAAAAAAAAAAAAAAAAAAAAAAAAAAAAATCCCAACTTTGCAGCAACTCATTCGCCAACTACCCATTTCAAGGACTGCTTTACTACTCGTATTGACCTGACCACTTCCTGATTGATTGGATCACCTCCCCTAATAATTTTTCCCAAATGAATAAAAGACTTTCCTTTCACTTCTGAATCGCCTCCAGATTGATCATTTTTTGGAGTCGGCGCCTCTCTGGCAAAATGACTATCCAATGGTTAATAATATAAAAATTACTATTTCTCATTTCCCAAATGATTAAAGACTTTCCTTTCACCTCTGAATCGCCTCCAGTTTGATCATTTTATGGAGTCGGCGCCTCTCTTATATTGTCTTGGAGAATCCCTATAGATTCCGAGTTAGTAAGAATATTAAATATCATGAGTTTTCAATATTCTTGAACAGAGCAAATCAGCATTTATGAGAACCGATTTTTAACAATATCGATTTGACGATGACTACTTACGCCTTCTCCTAAAAACCATTTCAGATTTCTCTATGAATCTTCACATCCAGACCCAGACTTATTACCTGCCACCTACTAATTTGTCGTGAATTCATATTTATTTGTAACCATTGGATAGTCATTTTGCCAGATAGGCGCCGACTCCAAAAAATGATCAATCTGGAGGCGATTCAGAAGTGAAAGGAAAGTCTTTTATTCATTTGGGAAAAATTATTGGGGGATGATCGATCTAATCAATCAGGAAGTGGTCAGGTCAATACGAGTAGTATAGCAGTCCTTAAAATGTGTAGTTGGCGAATGAGTTGCTGCGAAGTTGGGAAATTTTTGTTATTTTTTCCTTTTCAGAGTTTATTTTATAAGGAAATATTTTTGAAGCCGGTTCAATTTTTTTAAACCGACTTCAAAATTTTTTTTTTAAATTAGTTATTTTTTTTCTCTCTTTTTAGTGTCTTACAATCATTGACAGCTCTCTTCACAGAATTTTCCCAAGCTCTCTTAAATGTGTTTTTGTCACTTAATTATTACCTACTAGGTACTAACCGTCCAAACTAAATTCATAAATCAGTTGAACGTTGAAGTTATGAAGTATAATGATTACCTAACTACTTTCAATGTTATTATGTTGATTGAGAGTGAGTTTGAACGTTTGGAATAATCCATAATATGGATTAATATACTGAATTAGGTCTCCTGGTCAACATACCTGATGCTTTGATCCCACCTTACAAAACTCAAATAATTAACCACACCATTGTTGGTTACTGAATTGTACCAATTCACTCGTTCTTCATTTCTCAAACGATAATAGAGTTATGATTTTCTCAAGCGTATCCGCAATCACACTGAATGAGAGAATCCGAACAAAATTTCAGAAATTCACCAAACGTTTGTACAATATAATGAAGTTATTTGGCCTTCAAAACCATGTTATTGATTGAAAATTTAATGCTGAATTCAAATCTTTTAACGACAATGCTATGACTAACGTAGTTTTTTTTTTCTACAAGCATAAATAGTCCAGAAAACGTGATTTTGAAACAAATTTTTTAGAAATACGGCCTAAAAAGTATCTACTTTTAGTCCAATCAATACCAAATCTAGATCACGTAAACTACACTTAAATTCAAACAATTTAGGTTTACAAACCATGAAAAAACAGTTTTCGTTTAGAAGTTATGAGGTCTCAAACATAGGTCCATTGAAACATCGATTGTTACCTTACTATGCCACCTAAAATGGATTTTTTACCATCATTAGAAAGCTCTAGCTAAGTGCAATACATAGTTTTAATATTTTTTTTCTCGACGTGGTTTGGAACGGTGCTCGAAAAGTGAAAATCGGCATCACGTTTTTTGTTACACTTTCTTCTCTACACGCCATATGAGAATGCCAAACGAAAAATGGAGCTAGGCCCTTATAGGCAGAATATGACCAAAATAAAACAATGGAGCAATTTTTTTAGAAGTTATAAGCTTGCAAAGTCAGAACTTCCTCTTTTCGCGAACATCACGTTTTCCGGCATTTCTCCGCGTCTGGGGACGTAACTGCTGGATGGACTCAATTGAAAAAATTATGGGACCTACCTGGATAGTAACCCTTTCAAACAAAAAAAAAAAAGTAACCCGATCGGACGTACAGGAGCTGAACGCCATCGGACAACACATACCGGAAAAAAACCCGCAAGTCAACCTCAGTAACCTCCTCCTTTTTGAAGTTGGCTAATAAATCCACCTTCATTCCCCGCAAAACGTTTTTGGCATGTTGTCATCGTTTATCATATGGGAATAGTTCAAATCGAGATAAAAAGCGACAATTAGTCCCTTTTAAATGCTGCGTAAGTCGTAAATCATAGACATTTATCTTTAAAAAAGATTCAGATAATTACCTTTTCAATAAACTCGAATCGTATACAGATAATATAGAATTATATTTTCCGACGAAATAAAATCGTATTCGTAACTCACACATGTAGCACCAAAAACAATATTAATTTTATATTTATATAATTATATAATAAGCATCAAGTACCTGTACCTACGAAAAGAAGGAATCAGTGAGTGAGTCAGCAGCTCAGCGGGCGAAGGAGAATGGAGAAAGGAGCAAAGGAGAAGATTCAAAAGAGCAAAAGACATCAAAGTCCTCCGGCTTGCGTAATTGTTCAGTGTTGCTTCTGTACTAGTAGTCCCAACGATTGAGTGTCCACTGCCTGGACACTGGTCAGCTGTTGGTTGGGCTGTCTCCATTGGCGCGTAATTCAAGTATGAATTGCATAGGTGAACACGAAGTATTTTTGGATGATCCTGGTGGGATCTTTATTTTCTGACGAAAAGCCATCATGTTCACAGTATATTATCATTTCTGTGTATCAATTTACTTAGGTATTATATGAAATCAAGCATGAAACTCCACATTCCGAGACCTTGATTCCAAATCATTTTCGAAAAGCATGCTTGATGCAAACAATATTTAGATAACGTGGAAGTACTGTACCTATGGGACATTAATGATTAAAAATTCATCGTCATTCACCAGCCAAAAAAAAATTGCCTGACCTCTTAAACGTTCAACTATGTTGACATAATGGTCCATGTGAATACTTCTGATCCAAATAGGGCGAAGGTCCACATAGGGTTTGGACCCTATGGGTCCACGTCGCCCTGAAGTTGCCCGAATGGGCGAAAGTGCTCGGCCAGCTAATAAAGAATCGGAGAATGAGTCGCCTTGTTTTCCCCCTCACAACCTCCGGACACCATGAAATGCGACGACAAGGAAAAGAAGAATATTTTATCCTGTAGGTTGAGGGGGAGAAAAACGAGGCGACCTCTTCTCCATTTTTTATTCAGCCGAGTACTTTCGCCCGTTCGGGCTTCTTCAGGGCATTATAGGACCAAGGGTACCTATGGCCAACCTGAAGCCCTGAAGCTGAAGGGGTGCTGAAGAAGCCCGAACGGGCGAAAGTACTCGGCTGAATAAAAAATGGAGAAGAGGTCGCCTCGTTTTTCTCCCCCTCAACCTACAGGAAGAAGTAATGCGACCACCTGGAGAAAAAAAGAATATTTTATTTTCATAATTTATTTCTGTATTCACAGTAAATTTAATTTTTTGTTCACCATGTACGATGTAACAGCAACAACAACTTGTGATATCCGCTATCTATCCTCGACTATTCCATATCAAAGTAATTTTTTGAATTTCCCCCTATAATATTATCAATTATCAAATTTTCATGTATTTATGTAACTTAAATTCCCCCGTATAGTATCAAATTTTCATTAATTTTTTTAAGTAAATCGATCTCTCGGATTTAGCTTCGTTTTGGATCGAATGAATTTTTTCTCCGTCCATACCTAGTAATAGGTAATTATCGAACTTGAAAAGAATCTAATGAAAATAAATTGCGAGTGAAATTGCTCTGGGGTCTGATGGAATAATATGTGACAGCTTTTAGTAGGTGCCCATTCGTCAACAATCGACTTTGGATTTTAAACAAACATCACCAGTGGGTCTTGCGTGTCAGATCCTGCTAACTCAACGACCCTTGTCAATTGTGCATTGCTTTTTTTCAATTCTGGTACGAGAAATTTTTTCATCTCATGGCTTCGGTTGTTCAGAAAATAAAAAACGACGAAGCAACGTTGACTAAGAAAATGCTCGCGCTACGGCCGTCATCGACGGCGAAAGATGCGACGAACGAACTTTTGAAAGAGGGCGATGACTTTTGCGGCGTATTCAATAAAACTTGCATCATCGACGAAGACGATGAAGATATCTGCCATCAAGAGTGAGATCGTTACTTTTTATCTTGTTGGTAGTAAAATAAGTGGACATATTAAGTACATATTCTATGATAGATTATGTTAAATTTTTATCGATGTCAAATAGGTAAGTGCAGAACAAAAACAAAAAAAAAAAAAAAAAAAAAAAAAACTGGTATAACCTATTACAAAATCAAGAAACTCATTTAAAACTAGCCCTGGTATAACCAGTTTTAAAACCAAGAAACTCATTCAAAACTAGCACTGGTAAAACCAATTATAAAATCAAGAAACTCATTCAAAATTTGCCAGGGGACACAAGAATTGAAAAATAAAGTTAATAGTACGGGAGTGTAGAATGTGAACCTGACTGTACGAACCAAGCCATGTAAAATGCATTCATATTTATAGCAAGGACACCAAACAATTTATTACCAGCAGTTAAGGAGAAATCAGGCGTCATTCACTCGTTGTCCCAAACATTAAAAACCTCAAGCATTCGAGCAGAGCATACCCAATATGAAGATAAAGATGGCATATGCTACACCTTGAGCGTTCAAATAATTATATTGATTTTTGCAGTTTGTAAACATTCTAAATACAAACAATTGGATAAACAAACAAATACAACAATTGGATAACGCGGAAGTCAGGTATGGGACCCTTTCGATAAGAACCGATCGTCATTCACTGCACCGCAAAATACGCACTAGCCAAATCATGAAAAAGGCTCGTAACGTAGAGGTACCTATGGTGTGTGACTCAATATCCTAAAAATCGAACATTATCTGCTCGCCGGACAAAGATTTTAAGACCTCAACCGTTGACAAATAGTTACTCTCATAGCCTGTAACAGTCTAAGTAGAAAAAAATTTGAGCTCTTATATCTCGGAATTATTGTGATTTATCAAAAATCCAGAAACGGTTTATTTTGCACAATTACTGGGAGAACATTCTCTGAAAATTTCATAGAGTTTCATTAGTTTTTCACAGAGATATGACGATTTATGCAATTTTTTTACCATAGACACACAGATATTTGTTCAGAACTGTTTCTGAGAATAGTAGTATAAAAATGTCTTCCAAATTTACCTCCATTCCGAATTCGACTTTTCAGACGATAACACTACTTCCATTTACTGCGTAAAGATGGAAGTTAACCAGTGGTGTGCATAGATCACACAGTACTTCCATGTTTGAGTTGGTAACAGGTACAACCAATAATAAAATTAAAATAATTGTACGAAGGCCGCAAGGTTAATTTACAACAACTCAAATTTCAAGAATTTCTCTGGGAGATATGGGTCTATTTGTTACTCAGACCGTAGACAGATGGACACTCTGACAGACAAACAAATTGACGTACACAGACACTTGTTCAGAAAGAGAGCAGAGCACTCTAGGAGCTTGCGCGCGAAATGGTCAGTTTCAGATAAGCTGAAACAGGATTTCTAAGGCATACACCTCTACTAAGGCAGTTTCCTCTTATTCAACAATGTATTGTGGGTTTTGTATTTTGGTTTATTATTCAATAATAAACCATTGTAATCGCCTAAGAAAAAAAAAGTTATAACCTCCCCTCAAAATTTGATGTTTTACGTTTCAAGGCATGTAGTATCCGAATATCCAATACAAAAAAAAAAAATTCTGTCTGTCCGCCGTACGCCGTTAGCAGTTTTCCGGCCAAACTGTACCTAAGAGCTAAAAATTTGAAATTATCACCAAAAATCAATCTCGGTCCTACGACGGCCTAATTCTTGAACCAACTTGCTAGCTCAATTTTAAGGGTATTTTTGGGGGGTTTTGAGGGGGAGAAAATTCATATTTTCCAAGGTTTTTCAGAAAAATGTGTACGTGGTATCAAATTATATAGATTTTTGGACGCTGAATCGAATGAGACCATCGCCGGGTCGATAGCTTTATTGGTTCTCGAGTTATCGCAGCGTTTGTGCCAAATTTGGGAGATTTTCAGAAATTTGACATGAAGGTATAACTCGAGAGGGAGTTATAAAAATCGTTCTATACTCATTGGAATGGTCGTCAAACACTCTCTCCAGCTGTATCGTTAGGCAATAAGTTTAGCTTTTAATTAGGAAATTAAGAAAAAATTAAATTGAATAAAATTACAATAGTTGCTACGGAGTTTTCCCCTATAGTTACCATCTGTTAACCGGTGGGATTGTTCCGAAATGTTCGAAATAATTCACAAATAATGGATAGTCTTTCTAAATCAATATTGAAGCGAAGGAATAATAAACCACTGTACAATCATTTGCAGCGTTTTTTTTTCTGTTTCTGCTTTTGAAACCTTGTTGAATTATACAAAAATCAACATACAGACGAAATAATTTCCACTTTTCTATGCACAATGTTATGATTGAAAATAAATCCACTTTCATCCTCCACAAACCGTTTTCGGCATGTTGGATTAGTTCAAATCAATATGAAAACCCATTGTATTATACAAATCTCGTTTTGTATCAATCGGATCACATACCATACTTCTGCTTATGCAGTTTATTGCTTATTTCGATATATACGGGCTGCTAATAAATCAATATCATTTTGATTATTACAACCTAATTCGTGCATTTTTCTATTTTTGGGTTCTTCTAGCTAGTTTTTCATTAACAGTTGTAGAGTAATAAAATTGTGCCCTTAGTACGAGCTTCTTGATTTTATATATTGGTTATTCCAGTAACATACTCAAACTTGGACGAACTGGTATTCCTGGGCGATTACAATGATTTATTATTGAATAATACACCAAAATTCGTGCCATGTTAAATTTTGCTTTTTCAATGGATTCTTCTCCCATTGGGTCTTCTCTGAAAAAATTTATTTTCGCAATTGTGAAATGGGAAATCTAAAGATATCATTGCATTTGCATTTACTCCTGTAGTTAAGGAGGGTTATTGTGGTTTTATGGAGTCATAATAGTAGATAATGCAAAATTTACGAAAAATCGAGACTTTTCGTTAAACATTTGCTTTTCCGTTACCAGAGTGAACAAGTTCAAATGCGATGTGCCTAATTGCGACCTGCTGTTTGACAATTTGCTCAAGTACGAACTCCATTACAACTCGTGCCACAGGTTTAGCTGCTCCATCTGCAGAAAACACCTTCCGTCGCCTCATCTCCTCGACCTGCACTTGTCTGAAAGCCACGATTCATTCTTTCAAGTCCAGGCTAAACGTAAACCAATGGTAAGCTTTCTTCTCTACACAATATCTTCAAAAATTCTGTAAAATGGTTCAAAAATCTAGAAAACTTAGGAGAAAGTCCTCTGGTTTTTTCAATTTATAGAGGTTTTCACTTCCATGTCTACAATGTAAATGGGAGTATTTTGATCGTCAAAAAAGTCAAACTTGTTATGGAGATGAACTCAGAAAACATTTTTAGCTGATTTCAAAAGGAAAAGGTTACTATTTTTGACTTACAGGTTTTTTATTTTTATCTATTTTTAATTTATGTTGTCTTGCGTTCAGTCGATGTAAAACATATTGGATTACTTTCCTAATTTTTTACTTCCATGTTTACGTAATAAATGGAAGTATTGGGATTGTCTGAAAAATTGAATTTTTTTGGAACCGAGGTCCTGTTGGAAGAAATTTTTGTAGTACTTTACTCAGTATCACTTTCTGAACAATTGTCTGTGTGTCCGTCTGTCCGTGGTCACAAAATGACATAAATGGCCATATCTCCGTGAAAAATGGATGAAACCCTTAGAAATTTATGGGGAATGTTTTCCCAGTAATTGTGCAAAATTAGCCGTTTTCAGATTTTAGATTACACACAGTACTTCTGAGATATAAGCGTTCAAAGTTTTTTCTGTTCTACGTTTGAGGGCTTGAAATGTCGGTTATAGCAAGCAGAAAACATCAGATTTTTGTATGTTGTTTCACATACAGTGCCTCCACGTTAGGAGCCTTTATCACAATTTCACTAGTGCATGTTTTGTATTTTGATTTTTAGAGGCCGCAAAACTCAATGTATTTGAACGTTCAAGGTCTTAAAATGTTAGGGTCAGCGATTGAATGATGCCTGATCCTTATCAAGCGGGTCACATGCAGTACTTCCGTGTTATTCGCATGTTGACAATATTTTGATTTTTGCAGACTGCAAATATGAATATATTTGAACGGTGGGGGACTTGAAATGTTTCTATATGACAGCTGAATATGGTTTGATGTTTATTTTTGGGGTCAAATGCAGTACTTCCTCGTAAAACGCCTTTTCAGTTATTTTATTCAAGCGTTATTGTACTTTTTGGGCCTCTTTGCTTTAAATGTGACCAACTTTGACCTCGTTCACAAAACTTGTTTTGTATAGTTTGGATAACACACAGTACTTCCGCTATATGCAGTTTTTTTGCTTTAGAGATTTTTATGGACTGCAAGAGTGAATATACTTTAGACTTTAAATTTTTAAAGTTGATCCGCGCTATCCAGTAGTTTTTTGGATCAGAGATATTCACATCACCCAAAAGTCAATATAGTTGAACGTTTGAAAGTTCATGAAATGTTTTCTTTGGCGGGTGAAAAGATAGATTTTCATCGTTAAAGTCACATACTGTACTTCGGCGTTATAAAATATTTTTTTGCATCTATAGTGCTTTTTGGCATTCTGATTTGTTTTTGGCAGGGAATCACGCTTGATTTCATAAAACTAAATTGATATTCAGAAATGATAATATACCATGAATACAATGGTTTTTCATCTGGACTTGAACTAATCCAACATAATAAAAAAAAACTTTTTAAAAAAAAAATAAAACCGACTTCAAAATCTTTGTCTATAAAATACACTCTGAAAAGTAAAAAATAACAAAAATGTCCCAACTTCGCAGCAACTCATTCGCCAACTACACATTTTAAGGACTACTTTACTACTCGTATTGACCTGACCACTTCCTGATTGATTGGATCACCTTCCCTAATAATATAAAAATTACTATTTCTCATTTCCCGAATGATTAAAAGATTTTCCTTTCACCTCTGAATTGCCTCCAGATTTATCATCTTTTGGAGTCGGCGCCTCTCTTATATTGTATTGGAGAAGCCTATAGATTCCGAATTACCAGTAGTATGAATATAAATATCATGAGTTTTCACGATTCTTGAACAGAGCACATCAGCATTTATGAGAACTGATTATTAACAATATCTATTTGAAGGTGACTATTCACGCCTTTTCCAAAAAACCATTTCAGATTTCTCTAAGAATCTTTACGTCCAGACCCAGACTTATTACCTGGCACCTACTAATTTATCGTAAATTCATATTTATTTGTAACCATCGGTTATTTTGCCAGAGAGGCTGTCTATCTCTATCTATCTATCAGAGTGTCCGTCTGTCATCGCGTCCATCTGTCAATGGTCTGATTGACAAATATTGCCATATCTTCCAGAAAAAACTAGAAATTCGTTCTTATATTTTCAGAAACTGTTTTCCCAGTGCAAATAAGACGACGCGATTGATATTTCAATACCTAACACACAATTTTTCATAGTTAATAAGAGTTTTTCAGACTTTATAAAAGTTAAAACTTTATCCATGTTGTTTATTGTAATTTTTACCAGCCATAAAAGTCAATATTTTCAAGGGATCAACGCCTTGAAATATTCTTCATGGCAAGCAGATTGCCAGATTATTTAATTTATATCTTTGGCTCGCACTCCGTTTAGTATCATGTCATGAGCTTTTGTTGTGGCTATCTTCTACTGGCTTCCAAAATTAATATATTTGAACACTGGAGGTTTTTGAATGTTTGTAACGATGAGTGAATGACACATTTTTAGGCGTCGTTGCTATAAAAATGATCCCATTTTACAAAACTTGGCTTTTATTGTTAGGCTCACATATTGCGAAAGCATTGTCAACCTAAGTCGTGCGTTCTCTATTGTTGGGTCTCCTGGCTCGTTTTCCCACACCAGGTGTTGTAAATTAACTTTTCGGTCTTTGTACGATTTTCTTGATTTTATAATTGGTTATACCTGTTACCGACTCAAACATGGAAGTACTGTGTGATCGATGCATACCATTAGTTTTTTGTTGAAAAGGTTTACCATCCAGATAGGTCCCGTAATTTTCATTTTCTTGTTTACATTGTTTATGGAAGTATTGTGATCGTCTGAAAAGTCGAATTTGTAACCGAGGTCCTGTTAGAGGAAATTTTCATAGTACTATTATACCCAGAATCATAGTTTCTGTTTGTCGTCTGTCTTTGGCCGCAAACTGAAATAAATCGCAATGTTTCCATTAAAAATGAATGGAACTCAACAACATTTTCAGGAAATGTTTTCGTAATGAATGAGCCAAATTAGCTTTTATTGAATTTTGAATAGGTAACACACTGTGCATTTGAGATACAAGGGTTCAACTTTTTTTTCTGTTTTGATTTTTACCTCCAATAAGAGTTTATATTTTTGTACGTATGAGGTTCTAAAATTTTCATCTTCAGTTGGCGCTTGATTTCTAGGTATGGGGTTAAACACCGTACCTTCACGTCCTTTTTCACGATTTGGCTTGTGTGTGATTTGTATTTTGATTTTTACAGGCCGGGGAAATCAATATATTTGAACGTTCAAGCTCTTGAAATGTTTTGGACGGCGACTGAATGAAGTCTGATTTCTATCATGTGGGTCACATACCGTGTTATAAGCATGTTGGCAATATTTTGATTTTTACGGAGCGCAAAAGTGAATCTATTTGAACGCTGTGGGAGTTAATATGTTTCTATATGACAGCTGAATATCGCTTGTTACTTCCATGGTTACGTTTTAAAAGGAAGTATTGTGATCGTCCAAAGAGTCTAATTCAGAACGGAAGTGAATTTGGAAGAAGTATTTATACTACTATACTCAGGAACACTTTCTGAACAAGTGTGTGTGTGTGTCTGTCTTTGGTAAAGAAATTACATAAATCGTAATATCTCCGTGAAAAATGAATGAAAGTCTTTGAAATTTTCAGAGAATCTTCTCCCGGTAACTGTGTTTCTGGATTTTGGATAAAACACAATACTTCCGAGATATAAGCGTTCAAAGTTTTTTCTATTTTGATGTTTACAGGCTATAAGGGTAAATATTTTTCTACGTTTGAGTTCTTAAAATATTCTTTATGGCGAGCAGATGACGCTTGATTTTTGGATATTGGGGATATGAGCCTTTTTCATTATTTCTTTTTCATTATTATTATTATTATATTGCGAAATAATGATGATGTATATTTTGTGTTTAGATTTTTACAGGCCGCAAAACGCAATGTATTTGAACGTTCAAAGCCTTAAAATATTTGGGTCGGCGATTGAATGATGATTTTTATCAATTCGGTCACATACAGTGCATCCACGTTATTTGCATATTGGCTATATTTTGATTTTTACATACTGCAGCTTGATGATATTTTAACACTGGGGGACTTTAAATGTTTCTATAAGACAGCAAGATATTGTTGGTGTCAAACACAGTTCTTCCTCGTAAAACGCATTTTCAGGAATTTTATTTGAGCGCTTTTGTAATTTTTGTATCCTCTTGCTTTAAATATGACCAACTTTGACCTTATCTCCAAACTTATTGTGTATATTTTTGATCACACATAGTAGTTTCGCCGTTATCTTTGTTTAGTTTAGTTTAGCCGTTTAGTTATCTTTGTATTAATTGACCTCAATCAAAGTTATTAGTTAATAAATTTGTCTTGCTTCCAGTATCGTTGCTTCGTTGAATCATGTCACTTTGTTTCTGAAAACCCCTCAGAGAGGAAGAAGCATTGCATCGAAGCTCACAAGTTTCCGCACGACTTCTACTTCGGAACCAAAAAAAAGTGAAAATCCTTGATATTACTTTGCTATAATTCAACATCAACGTCCCCCCATGATTTACGAATAGCTGAATGCTCATATAGTGGATTTCACAAAAAAAAAAAAAAAAAAATTGAGTTGGAGTTATGGTTAGAGTTAGGCAACGCCAACAAGCAATGTTACTAACAAAACCTAAGGTTGTGGCTATTGCTTGTTGGCATTGCCTGTACAGCTAAATCTAAGGCTATCTCCTACTCAATTTTGGTTTATTATTCAATAATAAACTTTGTTATCGCCCAAGAAAAAGATTTTTCTAACCTCCTCCAAATTTGATGTTTTACGTTTCAAGGCATGTAGAATCCGAATCTCCAATAAAAAAATTCCGTCCGTCTGCCATCTGCACTTTCCCAACCAAACTATAGTGGCTACATTCTTGAAATGTTCACCAAAAATCTATCTCGGTCTCACAACGCCCCAATTCTTGAACCACATTGCTAGCTTAATATTAAGAGTATATTTGGGGGGTTTTGAGGGGGAGAAAATTCGTAATTTCGAATGTTTTTTTCGGAAAAAGGTGTGTTTGGTATCAATTTCTATAGATTTTTGGACGCTGAATTGAATAAAACCATCGTGGGGTCGATAGCTTTAATGGTTCTCAAGTTTAGTTATCGCAGCTTTACTGTAGAATTGTCGAGGTTTTCTGAAGTTCGGCATGAGGGTATAATTTAATACTTCTTGAAGTATTAAATCGTTCTATACTCGTTGGAACGCTCGTCAAACATTCTCTTCAGATTTACAGTGAGGCGAAAAATTCAGCTTTCAATTTGAAAGTTAAGAAAATTAAATTGATATTTACAATAGTTGCTATGGAGTTTTCCCCTTATCTGTTGTTTGGTGGGAACATTATTTACGAATGTTCGGAATAATTACTATCACAAATGAATGTTTTTCTTACATAAATTTTTTAAGCATAGGAATAATAAACCACTGTACTATCATTTGCAGCTTTTTTTTTTGTGAATTCCACCATTATTGAAACATGCTACTGCATATTTATGTTCAGTCCTAAAAACAGTAGGTAAGTAGTTTGTTGTCGCTTTTCTACCAATTGGATCTGCAACTAGGTTTGACCGCTCATTGCTCTGTTTATTGGTTGTTATCAAGGAAAGCAAAAGAAGTGAAGAAATCTCCTTCAAGATCGAAGAAAGGTCAGCTGGGACCAGCTGGACAATCAGAGCCAGCCAAAAACCCTGAACCGGTTGGTAAAGTACAGTCAACCCAACCAGCAGAGGCCGCCAAGCAGAAGTTCACTTTTGGTCGGAAAACGGGAGGAAAGGCATTTTCAAAAAGGAGCTCTAAACCTGACACGAAAATCGAATTAGGGGAATTGATGGACACTTTGCCAACTGCTTGAAACACTCTTTTGGCTTGAATTAAATGCAGCCTGTGGCGATGAATTCAATTCGGATTTTATTGAGTTTCCTAATCGAATGAAACGGTACTATGAAGTTTATTTCAGGAAGTGCTTCTAATTCGTCTAGGTGGTCTAATTTAAAGTCGACACCAACAGTCGCGTACGAACTGTTGTTTTTTCCACACTCAGTTGCAAGTGATCAAGACGTAGTCAATGAATTTTTCCTAGCTATCCTCGAATTGAGGCCAACGTTTTGCAAAATCCTTTTTTGTTTATTATTTTATAATAAACCATTATAATCGCCCAAGGAAAAAATTGTATAACCCCTCCTCAAAATTTGATGTTTCAAGGGTACCTATGTAGAATCCGAATATCCAATAAAAAAATTCTGTCCTTCCGCCGTCAACACTTTTCTGGCAAAACTATAAAAACTAAATTCTTCCATTTTCACCAAAAATCGATCTTGGCCGGGCAATTGGTCAATTCTTTAACCAGATCGATACCTCAATTTATTGTAAGAATTCTTTTGGGGAGAAAATTTGTATTTTCCAACGTTTTGTATAAAAAGGTGTATTTCGACGATGTCACGGCAACATGTCCTATGACCATATTTGGGCATATTGAGATAACACCACTATCGTATGTAAAATCTCCCGCCGGATCGATTGGTGACCTTATTTTTGAGATTAGAGCCTCGGAAATTGCTAAAAAACGTAAAAAGGCAACACTGCCTATCAACACAACATGTCCTATGAGCGCCATTCTCTGTGTAAAAAGGATAGTGATGCCGGCTGGCTGTGGTGGTGAACTGAAACGTCTCAAATCAGTTTTTTGTCCCTCCTGAAAAGTTGATCAAAAATTCATAGGACATGTTGCCGTGACATTGTCGATTTGACATTTATTTCTATAGATTTTTGGACGCTGAAGCGAATGAAACCATTGCGGGTCGATAGCTTTAATTGTTCTCGAGTTATCGTGGAGAAGTTGGGAGATACTCCTAAAGTTGCCATGAGAGAATTCTTAGAGCTATAAGAACCGTTCTATACTCGTTGGAATAGTCGTCAAACACTCCCTTCAACTGCACCGTTAGGCGAAAAATTTAGCTTTTAATTGAAAATTAAGAAAAATAAAAATGATTAAAATTACAATCTTTCCCTTTTAGTTACCAATCTGTTTTTTGGTGAAAATGTTCATAATAAGTATATTACCCTATACGTAAAACACAGCCTTATTCTAATTCCATAGGTAAAAAATGCTGAGTGAAGTAAGTAAGACCTTCCATTTACAAAACCTATTTATTTTAAAATTTGTACAATCAGTTCTGCTTTTTAATAACATGACCCAAATCGTAGGCCCCTCTAACGCATTTTATTTTCACACCAGGCGTATCTTGAAGCCTTCCAACTCGAACAAGGACGACATTGTGCTCCTGAAGATTGTGCCCAATGCCAGGAACATAAGCTACCATTTCTTTCCCCGTGCTAAGTCGGACCAAAACGCATTTTCTATTTGCTGAATTCGGCTTTTTCGGTTTCTTCACAAGCGTTTTCAGGACGACACCTTTAGCAAAGGGTTTGCCGTCCAAAGGATTTTTACTTGGGCGATTCTTGATGTGCGGGCCAGTCTTGTGCATCTGCAGTAGTGAAGCCATCTGTCGATTGAACACTGCCAATGATAGAAGTGTAGAAGTGATGAGTTGGTAAAACTGGGATATTTTAAGAAAATATTCTATACCTACTTTCAGGGAGCAGGGGTTGAAAGCAGGGATGCATTTATACCAAAATAATTTTGGATGTTCTTTAGTACTGCCCCTACTTTCAACACAGGACGACGTGTTTTCCCATGTTTGTAGTGGTTTTTGGCGGGCCACCTGTGGTGTAGTGGTATGGAGCGTTAGCTCTCTACACGGTGGAGCCGGGTTCGAATCCGGCTGGGGTCAAACTCATATTTGGCCCGCCCTTTCGTCCTCCACACTCAGGGGGGTGAGGCAATGAGTAGCCACGAGCGAAATCGTCAGAATTAATAAGTGCAGAATTGATGGATAATCTTCTGATTCCCCTATGGGAAAAAAACTGACGACGTCCACGACGGGAATTCCCAGTTGGACGAAAATTCAAGGTGAAACTCCTTGTTTACTTTACTTTACTTTACTAGTGGTTTTTGGCAAGAAATGTAACAAAAAACGTGATGCCGATTTTCACGTTTTTTGAGCACCATTCTCAACCTTGTCGAAAAAAATTTGAACATAATTGCACTTGGAAGTACTTAGCAAGAGCATTCCAAAAATGACAGAAAATGATCCCTTACATGAAATAATAAGGGAGCAATCGATGTTTTTATGGACCTTTGTTTGAGACCTCATAACTTCTAAACGAAAACTGTTTTTTCATAGTTTGTAGACTTAAATAGTTCAAATTTGAGTCTAGTTTTTGCGATCAAAGTTTGGTATTGATTGAACTAAAAGTAAATCTTTTTTAGGCCGTGTTTAAAAATAAATTGTTTCAAATTACGTTTTTTTTGGAATATTTATGGTTGTAGAACAAAAAACTACGTTCGCCATAGCATTTTCCTAGAAAGATTTGAATTTTGCGTTAAATGTTCAACAAATATTATGGTTTAGAGTACCAAATATTTTATTGTCATGCACTAACGTTTGGTGGTAGTCATTCTGCCAGAGAGGCGCCGTCTCCAAAAAGTGACCATTCTGAAGGCAATTCAGAGGGGAAAGGAAAATCTTTCAATCATTTGGGAAATAAGAAATGAGAATTTTAATATTATTAAGGCGTTAAAATAGTCCTTAAAATTTGTAGTTGGTGACTGATTTAGTTTATAAATGTTAGCAGTGACGAGTAACGAGTTTCTTGATTTCCAAATTGGTTATGACCTGTTACCGGCTCAGACATGGCAGTACTATGCGATCTATGCACACCAATGCTTTTAAAACATTGCAGTTGTTAATGATATCGCACCCCTACTTCAATAGCCACTATAAGGTATAACCACCGTTTCCAAAAACCACCTAAAACCTAATAAAAAAAAAACACAATAACATGGTGAAGTTGCTAAAACTCACCCATAATTTCATTATAGGTACCTACTAACTCCTTCTATCTAAACCTAGAAAACATCTGTACGAATACGATAGAAGGAAACAAAATGGGGGTGGAAGTTGAGCCAATATAAAAAATAAATATTCTATGGGGTGTGAGGAGGAGAAAAACCAGGCGACTAATTTTACGATTCTTAATTCGCTGGCCGAGCACTTTCGCCCAATCGGGCATCTCCAGGGCGACGTGGAGTCATAGGGTCCACAGCCAAGTGCTCGGCCAGCAAAAATAAAGAATCGGAGAATGAGTCGCCTGGGTTTTCTCTCCCTCACACCCACAAGGAAAAGAAGACAAAAAATATTCAACTATGATCAAAACAGATCATAAGCTTACACATAAGAGGAGACGCTTTCATTGTGAGACTTGCAAGCCCTGTAGTTAGCTTCTGCAGTAAATTCATTGCAAACCTGTAAAATGAACTATACTAGAACGTCAAGGGCGACAAATTTCGTACAGAACTGGGCTGAATTGTTTCTGTTGAGTTTACTTACTATGCTCAGTATTCTATTGATAACGATTTACGTTTCGGTCTGCTCTCATAAACGAGCCGTGGTTGTGATGAAAAATTTATTCAAAGCATAATTCAAAACGAATTGAACAGGAATTGACAGATTAACTGTACAAAAAAACCTATTGAATTGATTAAAGAAGAGAGGATTTTAAAATACGAGAACCATATGGTGAGATTATTGCCTAACTTATCAAGTTATCAATTGGCAGTGTGATGGTATATCGATATCATCGATACTTCTATTGAACCGGTATTTCCGAGTCAATACTGTTGAATCAAACTTTTCACTTGATATTTTAGCATCTATGTTCTGATTCCGATTTTACTAATCGGGATATTAATAACTGTATGTATCTTGCGTGAAAGTCTCAAAGAATAAAAGTACTCAAGCTAGAATAAATAGATGACCGATATTCATATCGAATCGATACTTTCATTCGATCTCTCGAACTACAGGGGAAGAGAGTCTCGCTAGAGCCTGGGCCCCTATTCCCTATTCCATGTTAGTTAACGCGGCGGAGCGCAAAGAGGGGTGCAACACCAATATTTTGTTGTTGTCCTCATGGAAATCATCTCTGCTAAAACGTTCGAATATCATTAGAAATAACATAATATAATGGATGCTCACGGTGAAAAAATAACTCCAATACATGAATCCATCTGATCGATTCGATAAATTATTTTTTCTGTAACCCACAGTGATAGAAATTGCTAATCAGCTGTTATGATCTGTTATCCTCCGCTATTGATAACGACGTGTTTCTCGTTTTCGTTTGCAGTTTTCGTTCCGAGCCCGAGGATGTTCATTACGGAAAAAAATTATCTCCAAGTTCCTGAGCTGATATTCGTCATAGTTCGTATATAAGTATCGCATTCCATTTCGTGACTTCCAACTAATCGTGACCGATCGACGCCCGGCGGTGTTTTGTCATGGGCGGAGGAATGTCAATATTTTTGTTATTGTAGATCGACCGCTTCGCTATGGATGAAATAAAAGCAAAAGTGTTGGATCTGATCCAAAAAAAGCCCAAAATCCCTGTCGTTGGACCGTTAGCTGATTACGATCATTACAACCAGAAGAAAGTGAAGCCTGCAGAAGAGTCGCAACCGCAGTCCCCGTCGGCCGAACGCCCGTCGGACCAGGAAATCCTTGAAACGCTCGACGCTGAATATTTCTCGATCAACGTCGACTTTGATCCCGGCCGTTACGAAATGAATAAGCTCAACGATTTGACGAAAATCGGACAGATCGAAGAATGCCTCGTACGGTTGAAACGTCAGCAGGCTGTCGTGTCGAACAACGTTCTTCAGATGATACTCGAAAAACAATCAGCTTGCCAGGAAGAGCTGAAGCGAGTCGTCGACGTCGAACTGTGCGTGGAAGCAGCGCTATCGGACGTGAAGACCAGCCGAGGTGATTTGCAAGCGGCGACTAGGCATTTTACAACGGCCAGCCTCGGTATTTTGGGTAATTATAGGAAACGGACACTAGTCCAGCAACTGCTGCGGTTTCTTAAGACAATAAAAACCATGCACGAAACCGAATCGAGGATGCCGGAGTTGTTTAAAATCGGTGACTTCCCCGGGGCTATTGGTTTGCTGCTCGAATGCCAAAGGGTCGCTGGTCGGTATAGGCAGTTCACCTGTATTGAAGCGTTAACCGTCAAACTTCAAGACACTCTGGTCATGGCCGAGGAGCATTTGGACGAAGCTCTAGCTGCTATGTGCGTCGAGTTCGACGCTGGAGTCTACCGGAAGCTTCAAGATGCGTACTCGCTCTTAGGTAAAACCGAAGTCGCCATAGATCAGCTCCATATGCATTTTATCTCAGCCATTCAGAAAAAGTCGAGCTACGTTGTCCAAAGCTACGCGATAACTGAAGCGTCTCCGTCAAATGATAAAAAGCCGTATGCGCTTCTGTGCAAAGATGTGTCCGAAGAGCATTTCATCCCTTGCTTATTGGATTTGTGTAAAGTGCTGTGGAAAATAACTTTGAGTTACCATCAGGTGGCCGACTGGCATCAGAGAAGCTTCCGTAGCAACCGTTGTGATGGGGATACAGAAGCTAACCATGTGCGGAAATACGTTGAAACCAAGCTGAACAACGGCCTCACCAAAGTATGGCAGGACGTCCAATTGAAAGTAACGTCGCTCGTCCTCGCCGCGAATCTGTCAAATTGCAAAATCGACGATTTCCTCGAAGTGCTCAGCATTCTTCACAGGTTTTCGCAAATCGGCGAAGAGCTCTGCGACAGCGATTCGGAAGACGTCGCCAAGTCAGTGCGCACGCAGAGCATAAACTATTTCAACAAGTTTCATTCAGACAAGCTTGACGATTTGAAAGTATTTCTAGAGAACGAGTCGTGGACACCGTGCCCAGTTAGGGACGATTTTTCGTTACTGTATCTCCAGGAATTTCGAGGTCTCAGGTCTTGTGTGGTCCAATTCGCCGGCATTGCAGACCGTCACGATAGCAGTTCCATATCAGTTGACGGGAGCTCGACTGGGACAAATTTCTTTGCCCGTTTTCCAGATCCGCGCGGGCCGACTCCTTTCGACGCCAGTTTTCATGTCGAATCGCGTGACGAGCATATCCTCAGTGAGACCGCGTTTGACGATTTGCTTGACGACTGTAGCGAGAAAAGCGAAGAAGAAGCTGACGATGGCAGGGACCACTTAGGTCTTCATCGGGGGCCTCTACTAACCAATACTACCATCTCCGTCCTACGACTGTGCGGCAAGTATCTTCAAATGTCCCGCCTCTTGAGATCAATAGCGGTCAAAGTTGTCACTGCGCTCACGCAACTGTTTGAATACTATCTGTACACGGTGTATAGTTTTTTTGCTGCCGACGAGCCTAATTTTATTTGTCCGTCCCTTGCAACTCCAAATTTGATTTCGGTTATCGAGCGGATTAGAGACAGCCTTATACAGAAGGATGATCTGGATGTGACTGTTGGTGAAGCGCTGGTCTCTCCGATGGTAGATCTGAGCCAGCACGAAACGTTTTATGGCCTTCGTGAACGAATTGTCGCTGTCGAATCTCTCGCCTTCCTCGCCAAAGAGTTCAACTTCTTAAAAGACTACTTAGAGTCTCTCCTCGATTCTTCCGAATCGTCGATCAACAAATTTAAGCAGTTCTACGATCACACCGTGTCGATAGTGCCCGATATGCGACATCCGGTTTACGCCTGTGTCGCCTGGAGATACATCTCTTGGAGACAGATTCTGTCCATGATGTCCAAAGTTGACTGGCAAGTGCAGGAGGTCCAGGAAATCCACAGCCGCTACGTTGATTCCTTATTTTATGATCTATCCGCATTCCACAGCGGCCTCTCCAAGATCAGAATGTCCATGCACATCCCTGAGCCTGCATTGATTGCTCTCTGGGAATGCCTTGCTTTCTTTATCGCCCACGTTTTCGTTGAAGGTTTTGCCAGTTCAAGAAAATATTCCGATGCCGGAAGAGGCCTCATGCGCTTCGATTTCGGACAGTATGTTTACAAAATGAAAAAACTCTGCCCCCTGAAGCCGGTTCCGTTTTGCGACATCGTCGAGCAGTACATGGGTGCCTTCTATTTGACTGAAGACGGCCTTGAATCCTGGGTCCGCGAGCATAGGGAATACACGACCAAACAACTGTCCGCCCTTGTCAACTGCCAGTGTCAAAGTAATAAAAAACTCAGACAAAAACTTCTAGCCCTGATCGAGGATTACGAGAGAAAGTCGTAAAAATATATAGTCAACACGATTTCAATTGAACCATTGTAACGGTTTCTCACTTAAAAGCTTAACTTATTTTTAGGAGAATTCAGATATATTTAGGTAATAAACAATAATGTGCAATATTTGCAGAGGAATAAACTTGGGTTTTAACCAAACTCGTATTTTATCTTCCCTTTTATTATTATTATTATTACTTTCATGTTTACATAGTAAATAGAAGTATTGTGATCGTCTGAAAAGTTGAATATAGAACCAAGGACCTGTTGGAAGAAATTTTCATAGTAGGTACTGTACTCAGAATCCCTTTCTGAACGAGTGTCTGTGTCTGTCTGTGGTCAGAAACTGACATAAATCGCCATATCTCCTTGAAACTCAATGGAATTTTCAGGAAATGTTCTACTAGTATAATGAGCTTCTATTGACATTTGAAAAACACACTGTGCATTTTAGATATAACAGTTCTACGTTTTTTCTGTTAAGACTTTTACGTCAATATTTTTCTATGTTTGAGGTCTTAAAATGTTTGTTATAGTGAGCAGATTACACCAGATTTTTTTTTATATTGGGTCACACACAGTACCTGCAGGGTATGAGAATTTTTCACGATTATACTAGTGCATATTTTGTATTTTGATGTTTACAGGCCGCGAAACTCAATGTGTTTGCATGTTTAAGGTCTTGAAATGTTTGGGTTGGCAATTCAAAGATGCCTGATTTTTATCAAATTGGTCACATAAAGTGCTTTCGCGTTATTTGCATGTTGACAATATTTTGATTTTAACAGACCGCAAATATGGATATATTTGAACGCTGCAGAACTTTAAATTTTTCTATATGACAGCTGAATATCGCTTGATTTTTATTATATTTGTAAAACGCATGAGCGTTATTGTGCTTATCGGGTCTCTTAGCTTCAAATATGACCCACTTTGACCACGTTCACAAAATATGTGATTACACACAGTAGTTCCAGCTTAACCGTTTTCACTGTTATGATTTTTATAGGCCACCAAAACCATTATATTTGACGTTAGAGGTGTTCAATATTTATAGTGACAAATGAATAACGCCTGAACTTGATAGCCGGGGTCACACACAGTACATCCGCGCAACCTAAAAATTTGGTTTATTATTTTATTCATTCTTCGTGTTTTGTATAGTTTGGATAACACACAGTACTTCCAACTTATTGCGTTTTTTTGCTGATGAGATTTTTATAGACCGCAAGAGTGAATATAATTGTATGAACACTGAGAGACTTTACATTTTTCTATATGACAGCTGAATATTGCTTGATTTTTATTTTATGTGGAGTTACACACAATAATATTCCTTTTGAAACAAATTTTCAGTTATTTTTTCTAGCGCTTTTGTAATTGGCTTTGAATTCGACCACGTTCGAAACACTTGTTTTGTATTATCTTGATCACATACCGTACTTCCGCCATATGCCGTTTTTCACCGTTGAGCTTTTTACAGGCTGCAAAAATCAATATATTTGAAGCTAGTGGTCTTTAATATGAGAAAAAGAGTCTTATTTCCTGTTAAAATCGAAAAAGAAAAACCTTTGAACAGTTATGTCTCGAATGCACAGTATGCTACGCAAAATCCAGGGCACACTAATTTTGCACATTCGCCGCGAGAACATTTTCTCTGAAAATCTCATTCGTTTTTCAGGGAAATATGCAATTTATGTTACTTTTTGACCGCTGACACATGGACAGAGATGGTTTGCATAGTCGCGGTTACTACCATCAGTTTAATTCTACTGGGTATGAATCAGCTGTGCTATTCTTCTACTTCAAGTTCTCTGTCGAACTAGGATAAGAATTCCTACTTCATGTTTTAAACATGCACTAGGAATTCCTAGTTCATGTTTTTCCTAGTTCATGTAGAAAATTAGCCCCATGATTCTTGCCAATCCTCAGTCCTAGTTCTGAGTGGCGCCATTCTCAATTCATCAAAATGAATTGATTGTGTTGAATTATCATGAGAGATTGCAACATTCGACCCCAAAAGAGATTTTAAATTGATGATAAATTCACATTGATCATCAATGCTATCAAGTTACAGTACATTCTTGGGCCCTTTTCTTCGTTCTGTAGTTGGTGACGTTACACAGTCTATTGAACTTAATCAATCGATCGAATCATTAGAAACTTCTAGTGCCATCGAGGCTCCTACATCTCCCCTTCTGTTGTTGCTTTCCTGCCAATCCCATATTCCTGATCCACGCCTCGGTGTTCTAATCTATAATTATTACTCAGTCGGTTCTTTGATCTTGAGGCTAAGAAATCAAAAATGCTATTAACACTAGATGAAGCCCTTGCCGAAGACATTCTTCAAAGAACCACGATTCAACTCCCTGACGGTTAATAGGTCAACTCCCTGTAGCACTTCCGTTAAAAAACTCCCCGAATGTAGTCTTTTGACAACGCATGAAATTCATTCATTGACCATACAGTATAGAAAGCGTTCAATCAATTCCTCACAACATGATGCGTACGGCAAATTTATGCATGGTTATATTGATCAAGGTCACAAACATGATTCGCGTTTCACCCTCGACAATGGATATGAACACAAATTATATAACCCTTCATTTAGTTCACCTTCTAGATGATCCAATTTTTCTTCAGTCATAAAACTTACACGATCCACTGCATGGTTGCGGCGATTCATCGAGTTCAAATTTTTTGTCTCTGAACTTCCGTCCTGACCTCTAACTACAGATGAACGGCTATTTTTCCCTTACCGAAGCTCACGTCATAGAAGACTAGCAGTATCTTCATTGATCCAGTTTCAAGGTTGATTTGAGTATGCGGCAGACTGGCTCATTTTCATCAATACTAAGATGTTAAACATCCGATGCTGCTACCTGCGGATCACAGCTACTAATTGGTCACTAACACAGCCTCAACTTAAACAGAGGACCTAAAATTACCCTTGGTCATCTTCGTCAGAGATTTGGATAGTCAATAGAAAGTATCAAGAGCAACGCCATCATTCCACGTGCAATAGCTGTTTTCAGCTAAAGCGTGCTCCCTTTCAACCATTAATGGGGCAGCTCCCAGCCTCTTGTACATACAACTTCCATAGCTCCCTTCCTTACTGTTGGCTCTTTTCTCTTCAGCTCATCTTGACTCCGTGGTACAGCTACCATGGAGCGCATAAAGCACTATTTGTGAGCTTCGTAACTAAAGCATATAGCTCAAGCTACTAACACATTAGTTGCGCCAGCTCTTACAACTCCATCTTATATTGCCGCGTTTTGTCACTTTTGTAAATGCTATTGGAACCTACAGCACATCTACTCCGATAATGAAAAACAATTTGTTGGAGCTGCTAGCAAACTTCAATACTTGAAGTCACTGCTGAATAATGTCGACCATCGCCGACTCAGTACATGGCACACAGTGGCATTTTATGCCGCCCAGAGCACCGCGCTTTAGGAGTCTCTGGGAAGCTGTGTTAAGCAGACCAAAAATGATTCATCTACTCAACAATGCACAGAAAACAATTGGACTTGAAATGCATCCAAACTTGAAGATATCTCCCCATGGATCAGATGACATTAAGTGCTTGACATCTGGGCATTTTCTTATCCTTCGGCCCATAACTGCAGCACCACCCAACAATGCAGACGTAGTTGATGTATCATTGCTGACTTGAGGTCAGTTTTGGCTTTTGATAGAGCTGGCTGGATTTATGAAAGAGGTGGTACACGGAGTATTTGACTTCGCAGCAAGCTATGCTCAAATAAAACATTCCTGGTTCCAAGATGCCCCCATTAGAATTTGAATCATTCTTAGCTGGATGTTGAATTTCAAATTCATGATATTCAGCAAACCTACTACATCCATAATTTGATAATACGTCGACTGGGTGGCATCAAAATGACCAATCAACAGAAGTATGTCTTTTGATCAAAGAATATTTTTGCTGAAAGATAAAAAGGGTAAAAAATATTTGGTGGCCATTTTGTTAGGACTTTTATTATTAATGTACAATGTAATGCCAATTATAAAACTAATTAAGTAAGAGTCAAAGCACCATTGTATTGACCAATATCGTTTGAATAATTTTTTCCCACCTAGATAAATGTAATCCACTCGTGTAGGTACCATAAACGTTAAAAGGGTTAAAAATAATATTACTAAGCGCACAACGTGGCAATAAATAGTTGATTTTTCTGTGTAAAAAAAATTGCATTGCGTCGATTCACCTCTCTGTCAACACAACTCTGTAATTGTAACGATTTCTGTAAAAATCCAAAAAAAGTGTAAGAATAATGGATAACCACCTTATATCGATTTCAATGTTAATTTCCAACCAACGTAAACAAAAACTATTAACAAAAAATATATTTTTTAAACGATAAATATACAATAAAACATTGTTATGACTAAGATTAGGTTTTTTCCAGGCACTTAGTTTTTATCTACGAGGATAAGGCATGTTTTTCGACTTCGTATTTGCCCTTGCAACTAATTTTCAATAGTTTTCAGTTGAAAAGGCAGCTTACAGAAGAAATTCGTTCATTTCATAACAGCATCATCGTGTTAAGGCATGGTGATCGAGGAAATTTGAGATGCATAACAATAAATATGAATTTTAAAGTGCGTGAGGAAAATATAGAGCTGAAATTAGCGTGAAGCTGTGCCAGAATGAGGGGGACTTTGGTACAGAAATGTCGAATTTCAATAACCATCAACTACAGCAAGTCAAAGCAGAACACGGTTACGTATACTCAATTCATCTTCGAAGGTATTTTCAGATACATCGGTAGCCGTTGGATTACAGCACATGGGACAGACAAAATTATAATGGACAGAAGTTGAGGTTAAGAGACCAACTAAGGATGGTTAGGTTAGTTAATAATCTGTCGCCACAAGTATTACATAGGATATTGGGTAGGGCAAAAACACAGTGACTCGTTTTTTTATTTTTTCATTTGCCAGTAGAGAACTTTCGTCTCTTCGGCAATCCTCAGGACATCAATCCACCCACAAGCAGACTATATGCTTCTCTCCTCCTCAACATCTCTCTTGTATAAATATATAACTGTAAACTGTAGAGATAGGCTGTCCATAGACGTTCCATCTATTTATTATTATACGACAAATTCAATAAAATTAATAACCGTAGCAAGGCTTATAATTTTAGCCTCTGTTTCTCTTAAAGGATGAGCACCTTTGCCAACTTACACCTGCCTTGTGAATTTTGATAACAAGCAAGAAACATTGTCACTCTACTAAGTGCCAGAGAACTTCTTACTAGGCTTTGATTAAAACTGATTTGTCATATGCTTTTCAGTTTTCCTAAACGCCAAATTTCGCTTATGAAATGTCTCCCCAAAAATACATTCTTACTGTAAGAGCAACTAGCATAGCTTCGTCGTTAATGGCTTTTAAACAATTTGGTCTACAAGATATGTCCATTCGAATGAGTGAAGTTATTAGTTTAAAAAATTATCCTCGAGCAATTGTTTGACGGGATTTTCAACTACTGTCAGCAATACGGTAAGACCTTGAGGTGACCGTGGATTGAGAGGACTTAACGAGTTTCCTATGATGCCCTGGACTTCCATTCACATATTCTGTCGTCTTAGAGCCGAAAGAATCGGAAAAATTTCTACCAATGCCATTATTATGGTTGGTGTAGGTAGGTGAATGGGCGAAGTTCGAATCGTAATGGTCGGATGAGAACGTTGGAGGAGGAGTGGGGCTGTTGTATTTGTTGTGAGTGGGAGTGGAAGAATATGTGGCATAGAGGGCGCTAGGGGATGGAGGCAAAGGTGGCGCAGGAGCTGCGTAGATTTTCGAATCGGTGAACGAATCGTTCTGATATCTACAGTCCGGACTACCCGGTGGAGGAGGATACTGATCTGTCAAGTTGAGAGACGAGTCGAAAGCGTTGTGCAGCGAGTACGAGCCGTGGGTCGTGTTCATCGTTGCATTGAATGGTTGCGAGGCGTAGGAATCATCCAACCTGTGCTCGACAACACAAGCAAACAAAACATGCGAGTGACGTAGGACGTGTGAAGCCAACATATATACAATGTCTGTACAAGGTTGCCTGCTGAAGGCTTGACAAACAAAGAAAAAAAAAGGACAAAGGAAACATTGTGATCAAAAGTAAATTATTTTAGAAATAGAGAAAAAGCTTGTTGTTCAATTTTTGAATTATTAAAGACCTAATTAATTAATTTTTCCCCTCCCTTAAAACTTGGGAACAAGTGAGAGCGGAGATTTTTTTTGTCTACGTTGGAAATTGATTGATGATAATTTTTGAAGGATTATTCCCCCAATAGATTCTTTTGTTATAAGCCGTATCAAAAGGTCTTATGTGTATCTACAATTGAAGCATGCTTTGGCTAAACTAGGTAGATTCAATGCTCGAATTCGGTATAATTAAATTGGTAAAATTTTGTCTTTCTCGTTCCTTGTAAACGCTTCACATGACTAGACAATAGAACGTTGAAAAAAGGGAGATTTTGGTTCAGGGTTATAAAAATTGCATTAATAAACATCTTGCATTAATGAGTGTTTTAAACATTCAGCTGATATAGCCGAACATTTGAAGAGCCATTTTTTTCTCAGCCGCCAGAAGTGCAAAGTGGAGTTGACGCTCACCAATGAAAATAGTTCCTTAGCTGCCTCCCGAACCACAGCACGTTGTTAATGTAAGCAACAATTCTCAACAAATGAATGGACATTCGCGAAAATATAATAATCGACGATATCTTGACAATGATCTCACCTTGAATCGTAACTGTCGGATTCGTTTCCATCTTTCTTTTTATATTTTGCCTGTCGTATAGCTGTAAGGCGCCCTCTGGCCTCTTCAAGTTCCCTTTCTATCCTTAATACTTCGGACCTGGAAAAATGGAACTATAAGTTAAGGTATAAGTTGAAAGATAACAATTGCCTTCTTTTTAGCCAATAGGTGGCAGGTTAGTTCACGTCTTAACCTTTATTAATTAGGCCGAATAGCATTCTTTAGGTTTTAAAAATGAAGGTAGAATGAGGTTGAAAAATTTTGATGAATGTAGCTATTATAGTTTAGTCGGAAAAGTGATGACGCCGTACGGACACAATTTTGGTTTATTATTCAATAATCTAAGGAGACCATTGCGGGTTCGATAGCTTTACTGGTTCTTGAGTTATCGCAGCTTTTGTGATGAACTTGGGCGATTTTCAGAAATTTGGTATAACTCGAGAGTTTTTGGAGCTATGAAAATCGTTACTCAAACACTATCCTTAGCTGTACCGTTAGGCAAAAAATTTAGCTTTCAATTTGGAAATCAAGAAAAATAAAAATGATTAAAATTGCAATAGTTGCTACGAAGTTTTTCCCTAAAGTAGTTACAAATCTGTTTTTTGGTAGGAACGTTCACAAATGTTCGGAATAATTACTCTCACAAATGGACAGTCTTCGTAAATCATTATTGGAGCGAAGGAATAATAAACCACTGTACAATCATTTGCAGCGTTTTTTTAAAAATGGATATTCGGATTCACATGCCTTGAAACGTAAAACATCAAATTTTGAGGAGATATAGAAAAAAACGTTCTTCGGGCGATTACAATGGTTAATTATTGACTAAACCAAAATGGAGAAATGGGAATTACGAATTTCCCACCTTGCAGCTCACAAGTTGGTGTTACAACCTCTTTCATTGCCTTAAACTGCTCTATGCCCCTATTTATTAAACACCAAACCTATTGACAGTAATTGAGTTTTTCGAATTTCGTAACACCAGTAGTCGCCGTTAAAGTTTCTCGACGATGAATCCACTGCTAGGGCTAGCTAGTTGGGGTAAGAGCTAAAAAGCCGATCGGTCTCAAGCGTCAGCCTCAGCAACAGGCTTTCCGGAAAAGGACAACTAGCTTAAAAACTAACTTCAATGTCCGTTGTGGTAAATAATATTAAATTCTTTGTAAGCTATTTTTAGTCTAACGTTGACTAAAGACGCGCCTCGGTCATCCATTGGACATCGCCATACCTGTAATCCGAGCTCTGTCTTGCGCTCCGTTTTCATTGTAGAAGGTATGTCTACCTCACTTTATAATTTCGCAAAACCCGTTTCCCTGTTTGACGTTGAAGCAGATTCAGATAAAATGTGAATACTTTTCTCAAAATCTGTATGATGAAGTGGCTAGGATTGGATCCAAGCTGGTTTTGTCTGTTGATACATTCGTTAACAAGTTGCCGCTTTACTCCGTGTTCTCAGTAGCTAATTCGTCGTCCTCTTGCTAATAAAGAAGTATTACTTTTTACTGTCAGTACTCTGGTCCATGTGGTATGTGATGAGCTAGCTAAAGGGGGTAAATGGACTTACCACTGTTACAGTAGCCCCACTTCTCTGAAAAATACCTTACCTACTCCTTTAAACCACCCATCCTACTCCGTGTGCAATGACCGACAGGTTTTTTGTTGACAAATTATCCCGTATTGCAAGAAGGTTGAACTGAAAAGGTGTTGAATCCGTGAGAAGGTTGGTTCAGGTCACAATGGAAAAAGACAAGTCCAGTTTATCCTGTAGACAATAGGCCTTTCTGAACAAGTGTCACTGAGTCTGTTTGTTCGTCCTTGCGTCTGCCTGTCTATAGTCAAAAAGGGACAAAATAATATCGTCATATCTCCCTGAAAAATCATTGAAATGCTATTTTCAGAAAATATTCTCCCACTATAAAATACAAGGGGGGCCCAAAAGTAACCAGAATGTCCTTCTAAAACGTTTATTATTCAATATTTTTAGACAAAATTTTGGTCACCTTCTAAGTAATAACCATTGACCACATCACACTTGTCCAATCTTTTTCCCATTGTAGGAAACAATTTTTTAATTCATTTATAGAAATCGCGTTTAGGCATTCGTGCGATTTTCTTTTCTCCTTCTCCACAGTGGCAAAACGCTTCCCTTTCAAGTCCCTTTTGAGTCTGGAGAACGAAAAGAAGTCACCGGGGGCAAATCTGGTGAGTAGGGAGGATGAACAATATTGGTCATGCCGTTTTTCGTCAAAAACTGCCTCACCGATAGCGCAGTGTGGGCTGGTGCGTTGGCAGCAACCCTTCGCATGTGCAAATCATTGCTCAAAATTCTTTGCACTAAGCTCCAAGGTATTATACTGATCTCATTGAGTTGGTCAATCGTTCAGGGACTATGTTCACGGACGAGGTGTGGATTTTCTGAACGTTGTCGTCCACCCTCGATGTTAAGGGCTGTCCCTAACGAGTTGATCTTCAGTCGCCATTTCTCCTTCTTTTAAATGGGAAACCCCTTTATAGACTTGTTTTCCCCATTGCAGCATCCTCATTAGCTATAGTGAGCATTGCAAGACTTTCCATGGCCGTTTTCCCCAAGAGGATTCAACTTTTCAGCGCTGCGCATTGCTCATAGCTGTCGGCCATCACACGTTATCCCAGAAATCGAAAAAGAAGGTTAGGCCCTCGTAAGACAACATGTTAGAATTGTTAACATCTCATACTTCTGAGATATAAGGATTACAATGTTCTTCCATGTCCAGGGGTTGTAAGGGGAGAAAAACCAAGCGACTCATTCTCCAATTCTCATCCTCAGGGCGAAAGTGCTCGGCCAGCTAATAAAGAATTGGAGAATGAGTCGCCTGGTTTTTTCTCCCCCACACGACTCCTGGACATCAAAAAATGTGACGAGAAGGAAAAGAAGATGTTCTTCCATGATGTTTATATTTTGATTTTTACAAGCCATAAAAGTCAATATTTTTTATTGGTGTAGGTCTTAAAGTGTTCTTCATGGCAAGCAGATGAAGTTTGATTTTTATCCTTGGCTCACACACCATACTTCCATGTTATACCCTTTCCATGGTATGCTCTACTGACAGCAAAAATCGATATGTTTGACCACCATTGCATGATTTGAAGCCTCAAGATTGCAATTTGGGCAAAAAAAAATTTTCTCCAGGCATTTTCCCCCATTCATCACCCATTCAGAATGTACCTCAACGTGCTTTCTAATCGACCCTTGAGCACTAAAAGACAACACTTACCTCGCATTGATTTCCTGTGCTATGCCACCGACCATTTTTTTATTGAGAACAAGGCTTCTTTCCTCTTCTTGCTGGATAGCCTGTTGCGCAGCTTTGACAAGATTGTCTGTCGCCCGTTTGACGGCATTGCCGGCAGACTGAAAACATAAGATTTTTCCAAGGTCCCATGAATTTCTAAATTATGCTTATCAAGCAAAATGCAGCAATTTTATTCAAAAAGCTTTTCAAAGCTTTGATTTCCCTAAAACATCAACGTTTTTCTTTGAATATTAACATCGACAATGATCTTTCAATGTCGAACATCGATATTTTGAAACATAGACGTTTAGTGATCGCATCTCTAGGTGCGGTGATACCTGGAGCCGCTTGGTCGTGTCGCTGTTCGGGTCAGCTTTGACCTTGCAGGCGACTAATAAATGCGCCGTCCAAGAGGCGACTTGTTTAGCCGATGAAACGAGTTTCTCTTCTGAGCTAATCCCTTGGACCAAACAGTTTGCAGAGTCAACGAGAGAATGAGTTGCAGCTGCTACAAGGCGAGCTGCAGATATGAGCCCTTCGGACCACTGCCCATCGTCGGAACTTGTCAAAGGCCGTCTGCTGACCTGTAACCAAAAAACGTGCAAATTATTGTACAGTGGATTCCTCAGCTTCAATTATTATCAAATAAATTAGCAACTCTGGTAATACTGGGTTGGTGAGGGGGAGAAGAACCAGGCGACATGTTCTCCGATTTTTTATTTACTGGCCGAGTACTTTCACCCCTTTGGGCATCCTCAGGGCGATGTGGAACCATAGGTTACCACATCGCCCTGAGGATGCCCGAAGGGGCGAAAGTACTCGGCCAGTAAATAAACCAGTGGTGTGCATAGATCACACAGTACTTCCATGTTTGAGTCGGTAAATAGTATAACCAATTATAAAATCGAGAAAATCGTACGAAGGCCGAAACGTTAAATTACAACAGCCCCAAAATTTCATAGGGTTTCATCCATTTTTCAGGGAGATATGGCGATTTATGTCAGTTTGTGACCACAGACACACAGACGAACAGACACTTGTTCAGAAAGTGTTTCTGAGTATACTACTATGAAAATTTTTTCCAACAGGACCTCGGTTCCGAATTCGACTTTTCAGACGATCTCAATACTTCCATTTACAAAGTAAACATGGAAGTAAAAATAGGAGAACATGTCGCCTGGTTCTTCTCCCCCTCACCAACCCAGTACAATGAGAGATGCGACGACTCAACCAAGAACTCTGGTAATATTAATTATCCTGATTATTTGTGAACGTTTCTACGTCAAAATATATTGGTATCTATGAAGCTGAGTACACAGGCCTCCATCAAATGCGCTGATGCGTTTTGAGTTGAATGCGGCTAAACACGGTGGGGACTTGTAAGCTACGCCTATTTGAATGTGGCAGTTTATAAACAATAATCTTCGCAAAGCGTCCTTGCTAAGCAACTGATAAGAAAGTTTTCGGAAATGCTCTTCTGTTGCAATCATCTTGCATTTGCAGCAAAAAACCACACCGACTTCAAAACTTCAACTGCCAATCAGAAGGCTAAACACATCAACGCATATGATGGAGGCCTGTGAACCCTGCTCAACAGCTAGATCTTTGGTGCCTAACGAGCTCATACCCCTCAAAAATACACTTAAAATTGAGGTGGTGATTAGGTTAAAGAATTGAGCCACTGTCAGACCAGGATTGATATTTAACTGACTTCAAAGGAAGAAGTTACTAAGGTTTACTCGCAGATTTTTACTTCCATGTTTACGTAGTAAATGGAAGTACCTATTGTGATCGTCTGTAAAGTCGAATTTCGAACGATGGTGAATTCGGGAGAAATTTTGATATTAATATACTCAGAAACACTTTCTGAACAAGTGTCTGTGTGTCTGTGGTTAAAAAATGACATAAATCTTCATATCTCCGGGAAGAACTAATAAAACTTGACGAAAACTATCAGAAAATATTCTTTGAGTGATTGTGCAAAATTAGCCTTACCGGGTTTTTGATAACACACAATACTTCCGAGATAAAAGCGTTCAAAATATTTTGTATTTTGATTTTTACAGGCTATAAGTTCTTAAGCTTGTCTCTCGTCTCATATACAAGTGCGAGCGAGTATGGAGGAATTTCTACTTGCTTTTCCATTGTCGATCAGTTCACGTTGAGCAGCCGAAGCAGCTTTGACCAAAGCCGATGTCGCAGCGGCGATCGATTTTGCCGCCTCCAGGATCATTTCGTCGAAATTAAGAGAATCGTCAGCCTCCTGAAAATACCGGAAATTTTAGCCAAAGAGTAACTTCGACCGTATCAGAAATTGATTCGACCCTGGTGTCGTGTACAATGAGCGCCTCGATCAGCCACTGCATAATATGTTTGATCTCCGGTTGAGAGAATGAGACAACCAAGAATATCAAACATATCTGACAGTGAGCCGACAGTTTTTCCAGATGATCCCATGGAAGGTTGGAAGGAGAAAATTTCTATGAAGGTACAATATATACTTTAAGTTATGGAGAAATTTTGATTTTATTATTAATATTTTTTTCTTTAATGTTATTGTTGTTAATGTTGTTAATTGCAGAAACATACCTGACTGATGGATTTTCTTGGCCTTAAGCTGGCTAGCTTTTTGGCGGCAGCGTCGATGGATGCAGCAGCGCCGAGAAGTTCATTTTCAGCAATCACAGTCGGATCATCCGGGTCGACCCAGTCAGAACCTAAAGGGAGAATAAACCGTCGAGAATAAGTAACCATAGAGAGAATAAGTCCGATCCAATGTATTATAATATAATACAATGAAACCTATTCAAACTATGAAGACTATTTTTACCTTTGAGTTGCTCAGCGACGGCAACAAGTTCTGTGACGTATTGAGCTATCCTGCGCGACACCAATGTCAACTGAGTTTTGTCCTGGCTAATTTTTGTTGTCACTGACTGCACAGTTTGTAAAAGGGCTCTATACTCTTCAGCAAGCTGCTGTCCCATTTTCAGGCATTTCTCCCTTACTTCAGGCGTCTCAGCATTATGGGCGGCACCCTAAAACGAGCAATGATAATTTGCAGGAACTGCAAGAACAAAGTATGATCACATGAACTTGCATGAACTCACCTTGCATACTGAAAGCATGTCTGAAATAGCTTTTCGGCCCATATTAGCAGCTACTATGATATCCTCTTGCTTACAGCTGTTGCCAGCAGCGACGGCGCGGGCTGTCGCCAATGTGATGGGCTTCGTACATCTAACCAGCATTTCAGGTGTGCCAACGGCTGAACCATGCTCGATCGAGCGCAAAGCCTGCAACCCAGTTAGCATGAGCTTACACAGTCCACATGCAAAGGAATATCAAATTTAAAAAATCAATCTAAAATATTACCCTGATCTCTTGGGAGATAACTTCAATTGTCGATTCCAAGGCTCGAGTCCCACGTGTGTGCTCGTCTTCCACGGCTTTGACAGTTTTAAGAAGCGAAGTGACGTTTGTAACCATAACCTAAAGTACAAAATGGGCACAGTTAAATAATTGCTTGAATCTTTGAACATCTTTTAGCTTACAACCTTGTACAGACAATGATTACAGAGCCAAAAAAGCTGTTACACATCATTCAGCGATTGAGTTGCACAAAGGTGGGTGACATTATCAAGTAGATATTAGTGGTCAGGAACTGCTGAAGAAGATTATATTTTCTATAAAAAATAATATTATAAACTCAACATTCCATTTTTTTCCAGGGTTTTTGATTTATTTTATGTTGACCTGAAATGATTGAGTGAATAGCGACGGATAGTTCCATATGGAATTCCATTAGTCAGGACATCTGGTTTAATATTACGGTGTATTTTAATTTACTTTTTACATTACATATTAGTCACATATGAGTAACATTCTATCAATTATTATTGATAAAGATAGTTCACAGTCATTCGAAACAATGCATGCGTCAATTTTTCAAAGTGATAAACGTTATCAAATTGTGCAGGTTAGACGTCACGTCAATCCGATTTAATAACTCTCAAAATCTATTACTAACATTAAAAACGCTGCAAATGATTGTACAATGGTTTATTATTCCTTCCCTTCAATAATGATTTAGGAAGACTATCCATTTGTGATAGTTAATTATATGATAGTAATTATGGAAAACTCCGTAGCAACTATTGTAATTTTATTCAATTTAATTTTTCTTAATTTCCTAATTAAAAGTTAAACTTATTGCCTAACGATACAGCTGGAGAGAGTGTTTGACGACCATTACAATGAGTATAGAACGATTTTTATAGCTCCAAGAACTCTCGAGTTAAATGTCAAATTTCTGAAAATCGCCCAAATTCGGCACAAAAGCTGCGATAACTCGAGAACCAATAAAGCTATCAACCCGGCGATGGTCTTATCCGATTCAGCGTCCAAAAATCTATATAATTTGATACCACGTACACATTTTTCTGAAAAACCTTGAAAAATATTAATTTTCTCCGCCTCAAAACCCCCCAAAAATACCCTTGAAATTGAGCTAGCAAGTTGGTTAAAGAATTGGGCCGTCGTAGGACCGAGATTGATTTTTGTTAAAATTTCTAGAATTTAGCTACCTATTATAGTTTGGCCTGAAAACTGCTAACGACGTATGGCGTACGGCGGACGGACAGAATTTTTTTTATTGGATATTCGGATTCTACATGCCTTGAAACGTAAAACATCAAATTTTGAAGGGGGTTATACATTTTTTTTCTTGGGCGATTACAATGTTTCATTATTGAATAATAAACCAAAGTCGAAACAGAAAAAAACTTGAGTGAGGTTGAACGGCTAATCCATTCACTGGTTGGGACTCTTGGTCAACATATCGGATGAATTGAAACCATTGATCCATTTTAGAATTGACCATAACTTTAAAAACACAAATAATTTATTTTATCATTTTAGGTTATTGAAATGCACAAATCTACACGTTTTTTATTTTGTCTAGTGATAATAGAGCTATGCTTTTTTCAAGCCTATCCAAAATTACACAAAAGAAGAGAATCCGAACAAAATTTTAGAAATTCACCAAACGTTAGTGCATGATAATGAAACTATTTGGCAACCATACCAAGCTATTAGTTGTAAATTTAATGATGAATTCAATCATGCTTATAATTAAAATGCTATGGTTTATGTAGTTTTCCAACCGACTTCAAAAAGAGGAGATTATCATGGTTGACTTGAAGGTTTTTTTTAGTTGAAAGTTCTCAGCAAGAGTTTGCTAACATTCTAGTGATGGTGAAAAATCAGTTTTACGTGAAATAATAACGATCCTCTCATTCCAGTTAGTTATATATAAAAAATTCCACATCACAAAACCAATTTTCAACCAACGCACACTACGATACATGCATGCTACGTGCATGCAGAGTGTACAACCAGTGAAGTGCTTCCTCTTACAATAATAAATTCAGGTACGTACCTAACAGAAGAAGAGCACCTAAATTTTTCTCAAGGTTGACAAAAAACCAAAACTTTAAGCGTTTATAACATAAGCGTTTATAGCGTAGTTCGAAAGGGATAGCGTACCTTTAGAATAGATTAAAAGCAAACAATGTGGAATCCAAAAAATGACGGTCAACGTTTATAATTCAATATCGGATAGAAAGTAATCATAGTAATTTTACGGCTTTCGCAGGGGATTTATCAATTATTTATTCAATCCACGCGATCTTCATTCCACGGTTGTCCTTGCGACCAAAATACGCCCTGTTAGAAAAACAAACCAACCAATCTCAATCATTGAGCGCTTCAAGCTAAATACAACTGCAATTCATTTTTAGTCCTAAATCAGTGATTGTTTTAATAAGAAGTGATAAAAATGCGGTCACTTGGAGCGACCAATCGGGGAAAAATATATTCCACCAAGAAAACAATAACGTTTCAGCAATTCAGTTGAAGAGTTGGTTAGAAAACATTGAAAGCGAATAAGGTAAAGAGAGCAGAGGTCAATGAGAAGTGATTGGTTGATTTGATAAACCATTCAATAGCAAAGGAACGTGAATTTGAAGTGCGCACCATTATTTGTACAAACGTACAAATACGTACGTTGTACCCAATCATATGTACGTTGCGTCCGTGCAGTACGATAAATTAGAAATTCAATTACAACATACATTATTGATAGATATTGATGTCCATGCAGCTCATATTATATCAACCAAGTGCTGCTAATTGTAAGGAAGCTTTTGAATGGGGCAATTTTTTCAAGGGCGGCAAATCAAAAAAGGTCAATTTGAGATACATTTTCCATGTAGAAAGTGTACATTTGAATACAGTTCGTAACGTTTGTTTCAACATTCATAGTTATCAGGATAGTTACTAGTGAGGTGACTACATACATTTTTTTAGTTAATTCAGGGCTTTCGAACGAGTGGCAAACGATTTTTGTGGCATGAAAATGAGGATGTTTCTTTTCCTTAGAAACAACAGGTTGTTGGTGGAAAAATTTTCTGATGATTTCCGCTTACAACCGGTTGTTGGTAAGGACCCTGCTACCCCACATACAAGTGTACGTACACATACAAGCGTACATACAAATGTCTAGCTGAGTTGCAGACTTGTACCCAACAATTTTATCTAAACGCTGAACTTCAACATTTTTCTACTAAATTTCTCTTTTTTTGATATGCAGGGTATTTTTGGGGGGTTTTGAGGGGGAGAAAATTCATATTTTCCAGGGTTTTTCGGGAAAATGTGTATTCGGTATCAAATTATATAGATTTTTGGACGCTGAATCGAATGAGACCATTGACGGGTCGATAGCTTTATTGGTTCTCGAGTTATCGCAGCTTTTGTGTCGAATTTCGGAGATTTTCAGAAATTTGACATGAGGGTATAACTCGAGAGTTCTTAGAGCTATAAAAATCGTTCTATACTCATTGGAAAGGTAGTCAAACACTCTTTCCAGCTGTACGGTAAGGCAAAAAATTTTGCTTTTAATTAGGAAATTAAGAAAAATAAAATTGATTAAAATTACAATAGTTGCTATGGAGTTTTCCCCTATAGTTACCATCTGTTTTTCGGTGGGATTGTTCAGAAATGTTCGAAATAATTACTATCACAAATGGATAGTCTTCCTTAATCATTATTGAAGCGAAGGAATAATAAACCACTGTGCAATAATTTGCAGCGTTTTTTGGAGTTGGCGCCTCTCTGGCAAAATGACTACCGGATGGTTACAAATAAATATGAATTTACAATAAATTAGTAGGTGCCAGGTAATAAGACTGGGTCTGGACGTGAAGATTCATAGAGAAATCTGAAATGGTTTTCAGGAAAAGGCGTAAATAGTCATCGTCAAACCAGTATTGTTAAAAATCGGCTAATAGAGAATTGGAGAATGAGTCGCCTGGTTTTTCTCCACCTCACAACCCCCGGACAACAAGAAATGGGACGAGAAGGAAAAGAAGTAATTTTTATATTATTAGGGGAGGTGATCCATCAATCAGGAAGTTGTCAGGTCAATACGAATAGTGAAGTACCTAGTCCTTAAAATGTGTAGTTGGTGAATGAGTGGCCGCGAAGTTGGGACATTTTTGTTATTCTTTCCTTTTCAAAGTTTTTTTTATGGGCAACTATTTTTGAAGACGGTTTTTTAGAGTTGTTTTATTATTCAACTGTTTGATAAACAACCCATGGTAAAACGCTTAGTTTGTTTTTCTCATAAACATGTTAATTTAAACAATTAACCAAAAAACACCCACGTCTAGCAGTTCTGCATCCGGCTGGCGTCCTTACAAATGGGATTACACATGTAGCGTGTTCAAAGGTGATCAACAGCTTAAGTAGTTCTGACAAAGTTCCCCATTTCCTCCAAATAGTCATCCTTTGCAACACTAGTAGTTGTTGCATTCATGCTCATAATTAGTAACAACAAAATACAAAATATTTATAAAATTCGTGCATTTATTTTTAAAAGCCGCGCGTCGCACATGCTACAATGAAAGCACGGTAGTACGGGAGAATCTTACTTTGGCCGAATCTTTCAAGTGGTTCATCGAGGGGTCATTGATGGATTTCCCTGAAGCAGCTTTAGTTGCTTGGATAAGGTCACCAAGAGCGGATGCAACATCTTTGACAGCGTTAATAAGCATCACCTTAAATAAAAATGACGAGAATGAATTAAATAAAAATTAGTTGGCTTCAAGCGTTCAGAACAGGTATTGTTATTTTTTGTTAACTACTCTCAAGTTAAATCTACCCTCTATTAAAATATTGATACTTCAGGGTATAGAGGAATTACATAGAGGAGAGTAATACCTGAGCTTCTGGATTATTGCTGCCAAGAGAGGCGGCTCCGAATTTTACAACTTCGGCCAGCTGGACAATGGTTGAGACTGCGTTTTGAGCAGCAACAGCCAACTGCTCTTGCGACGATGCGGCCCCTTCAAAAGAAAAAAGCCAGTTTAGAGTCTTAAAAAAAATAGATAATCTGAGAAAAAAAAACTTGTCTTTAATAAACGTACCGGCGACAAGAGTTTTTGTGTCTTCCACAAGTGCCTTAGCTGTCTTCAAGATGTTCTCTCTATGGTCGGCAAAAATGTCCCCTTCGCTTTCTGCGTTTAGAGTTCCAGCAGTGGCGAACATGATGGTCGTATCTAGGTCGCCGATGATTCCGCTGACTGTACTGGCCGCATTAATGCACGCCTGCGTTCCTCGCGAGCCAGCTTGCAAAGCTGAAAGGACGGTTGAGACCTGAAACAGAAAACAACCAAAGTTCAATTTTTTAAATCAATTTTTATTTACGTAGTAAATGGACGTATTATTATCCTCTGAAAAGTCGAATTTGGAACAGAGTTGAAATTGGAATAAATGTTCACAGTACTATACTCAGGAAAACTTTCTGAACTTCCGGGTTATACACATATTGACTATACATTTTCAGTTATTTAATTTGAGCACTTTTGTATATTTGGGTCTCGTTGCCAAAAAAATGACACCATTTTACGAAACTTGTTCTGTATCGATTAGATCACACACCGTACTTTCGCCTTATGTGGTTTATTGACTGTTCCGATTTTATCAAGCCACAAAAAAATCAGTATCTTTGATGCAGGAGTTTAAACTACGTATATAAAATATTATATCAACTTATATGTATAAAATTATTAGGTATATAATTATATAAACTATAAATAGTATCCCATTGGCTTGTATTGTAATTTTAGGCTCACATACTGCACTTCCGCATCATTAAACTGATTTGTGCCTTTTCAATTTTTGGGTTCTCCAAGCTAGTTTTTCAATAAAAGTCGTAGAGTAATAACGTTGCAACCTTAGTATGAGCTTCTTGATTTTATAAGGTTATATCTGTATCCAACTCAAACATGGAAGTACAGTGTGATCTATGCACACCATCGGTTTTTATTTATTTATTATTTTTTTAAATTGATTCTATTAGGAAAAATACCTTTTCAATAATATCGCTTCCAGCTTCGGTCAATAGTCTGGTACTATAATCATCATTGGGATGGCAATTAGCCGCTGCCTGAGTGATATTGTTGATAGAAGAGCCCAAATGGAGGACTCCACTGGTGATTCGAGAGGCGACCTCGGGATTGTTTGAGGTGACACGAGCGCCAGCGCAATCGGCCGCCAGCTTTGAATAATGCTGGGCCATTTCGGCCGATAGCTGACCGCCTTGGCGTTTTATGACCTTCAGAAGAAAAAAAAATTGATTGGTAGATAAATACAAATCAGCGCGTTTTAATCACGGTGTAAATGATGGCTTACAATTTCCTGCGAGAGCCTTGCAATTTCTTTGGCAGCGCTGACCATACGAGTTTGATAATCAACATAGCTGTCACCACTTTCAAGCACCAGAGATGATCGATGGTGAGACGTGGAAATGTCTGTTAATCGGTTCATTGCTCGGGTAACCGTGTCGACGACGCCACTTACGATGCCATCCTGTGTTGAAAGTTTTTCAAGCGTGATATGCAACTCGGACATTGTCTCACGGCAGCCTTCGGCACTTTCATCTACTTCAGGCTGCATCTTCAAGTTCTGAAAGACCGAGGAAAATTTTGGGTTAAACTCCAAGTCATGGCAAAGATTATGGCAGCTCTCAAGGAGAAAAAATAGAGGAAAGGAATTTTAGAGGTCGTTGAACATGACACCTTAGGGTTGCCAGCGCATTCTTTGGTAGCGTGGACCATCTGAAGTGCAGCTTCCCCGACGCTCTTCAACTGATCAAGTACGACCATTTGTGTCTTGCTATGAGCCATGTTCGACGCGAGCGCAACGACTGATTTAATCAAAGGCTCCAGATAAGCTGTCAGTCTATTGACCTAAAAAAATACATAATTCACCATACTGTAAAAAATGGAAATATTAGACCTAAGTGACAGACTAAAAATGCTTTAAATTGCTACATTTGGAAACTCTTGTAATGATCTATAATTTAATTATTTGTGAATAAAATACGAACCGAGTGACCGATATTTTCAGCTTCGCCTTTTGCTGCCTGCCTCAACGGCTCTAGCGACTCTGAAAGTTCGGACAGCGAAGATTGCGCCTTTTCTGCGTAAGTTCTTGTTGTTGAGGTCTTGTTGGGCGAAAGGCTGGATGAAACCGCCATGAGAGCAGCTTGATCTACAAGCCGAATTAGGTCGGTTATATCTCTGATGGCGGTTTCGCATTGGTCTTGACCCGGTGCCTTATCCCTGAAAAAAACAAAACAAAAAGAACAAAAAAAAAAAAACAATACATTAGCTTCAATCCTCAATGAGATACATTGGATATCTGAGGCTGCCATAATCACCTGATTGAGCCAACAAGGTTTTTGATCGAATCAGAAACTTTCTTGCTATGGGATGCTAACAGGCCCCAAGTTGGAGGGTCTTTGGGAGTGACCACGAGTGACTTGGCAGCCTTGATCATCTCACAGGATGCAGTGATTATATCTCGCCCAGCAGTGACAACAGGTTGTTGAGCTGCTCTTGAAGAAGAGGCAATTATGGCCGGCTCCCCAGCAAACTCAGGAGACGAAGCAAAGGCCACAAGGGATTCAACTGCTTCCAATACTGGTTTTGTGGCTGCGGCGCAAGCACGCCTGTTTTCTTCCCTGTAGTCGTTGTGCATGTCAAGGGCTGCAAAGAATTTCAACCAGCGTCAAACCCGATCATAAACTCTACAAGTGAAATAATAAGAAATACTCACCCTTTATTTCCTTAACTAAGTTAGCGGTCGAGTTGGCCACATCTTTGGCACTCTGCACAAAATGACGTTTGGCTATATTGTTTGACGTGTTGCAAGAAGCAACTCTGCACGCATTGCATAATGCACTTGTATGTTTGGCTATCTCGGTGGCTGCTCCCATAACCTTGATAAAATGAAGCAGTCAAATTTAGTTGGACAGTACAAAACACAATTATAAACCAGTACTACAACCCAAAACATGAGAACTCTGACGCTACGTCCTATGGAACAGTTCGACGGGATGGTGATTTCAGCAAGAGGGAGACGATTCCAGCAACATAGCTCCTCATGGTCTACGTTCTGCAATTATGCAAGTGTAGCGTTTATTCTCTGTTTTAGATCAACAGTATTGCCGTTTCCATTATTCGTTTTTGTAGCATTAACTATTGATTATCCCTTTAAAATTTTGATTATCATATCTATGATACCATATCATGATCTAACTTCTACTAATCCTGCAATCTTGAATTATCATCACGTTGTATGATCAACAAACCAGAACCTCATGAGATAAGTAAAACTCATGATGTGTGCAACACTATAGTTGCGAAGAAAAGTAGACTTTTTGCAAAGAACAAAGAAAATACATTTATTGACAATTAAACATGATTTTCTCAACTTGTAAGTTGAGTAAACACGAAAGTGCCCATACTTTAGGAGAGCTGGGTTTTTTCAGAAGAGTACAGAGTTATTTTATTTGGTGAATCAGCAAAAAATGCAAGAATCAGAAATAAGAAAAATTGGAATACGTTTTATCATTGACACGTGAATGTAACTACTTGGAATATAGACGCGCTAATCGGGAAACACGGCAGTTGTTGACGGTGAAATGTAAACAAATAAGGTCACAGGCATCGCTAGGTTAGTGATATCATACGATTAATAAGGGCCACTTTTTTTCTTTTTTTTGGTGGCCGCACCTTCTTTTCTTATAAATTTTTGTCAGTCAAACATTCTTATCTGACGAATGAGCAAATAAAATAGATCAATAACCTTGGGGGAGTTTCCTAGGTTTAGTTCCAATTAAAATTTATCAAAAAATAGCTTTACCATTTTCTTTTACTTTTACCATTTTCCCTTTATAACTTTTACCAATTTCTGAAAAGCTGGCCAAAAACTTCAAAAGTTAGTACTTTTTTAGGTTTTTTTTTCGTCAAAAGTTCGCAATCTAGTGAAAAGCAAAAAATTGCATTTAATTCTACGTCCAATGGTATCCCGAAATTCCCAGCTGTGTGTAATGAATTTGAAGTCATTTTACTCGCCTAGTGTTACGCTTTAGCTAGAATGCACCATTTTGAAGTTATAAATCAGAAACTGATAGAAGTTAGAAAATTGCGCATTTTTGGAGCCAGCAACAACTTCTCATGACTGTCTTTGGACTGCTCCTAAAGTTGTGATGGAAACATTATATTTTTTCTTTCTTCATTAGAATCGAATGCTGGCTATTCACCTTTCGATTTTAAGATTTTTGGGTAGCGGGACGCGGCTTCTGACCTCTGATGTAGGGGTTATTAGTTTCATCACTCAAACGCACGTATCGCCTGCCTCGCCGAACTTGCTAATGCAGGACGAAGGGTGAATATATTTTAAAAGTGATTAAAACAAAAACTCACTTCATTGCGGCCAGACTTGTTGTTGCAGAGTGTGTTGCAAGCTCCTGATATGTCTACTAACGCTCTGGAGAAAAGACTTTGATCCACCAGTCCTGGGACACCCGCTCGGCTCCCCGGTTCCGAAACTGCGATCAAGTAGGCGGCTTGTGCAGCCGCTTCAACAAGACTACAAACCGACCGGCCTACATCCTTGACCGATTCACCAAACTGGAGGTACTTGGAGTCTCTCGCATGGTTGGCAATGCCGGTCATTCCGTTGCCCAGAGAGATGCTGCTTTCCATAACAGTGTCCAATGATTCAAAATAGGTTTTATTATTGATTGGGTAGGAAACTTGGTTTAGAAGTGGTCTCATGCTCTCGATGCTCCTTATAGTGTTATCGCAATCTTTCTGCCCTGGTGTAGCTGATGTGCATGACTCAGCAAGGCTGTTTATACTTTCAGTGACAGCCCTTGCAGATGCTGTCAGCCTGCTGTGTGAGTTGGGCAGATTTGGATCGGCGGAGACAGCTTTAGCAATGCTCAGTAATTTAGAAGAGGTAACAGAGACACTTTTCAAAGAATTGATCATTCTATTCTGGACGTCAACGTCTCGGGTTTGCCCGGCGATTTCCATTCCCACTTGGGCCAAATCAGCGACCGCTGTATCTAAAATGTGAGCAGATGAAGCAAGCTTCACATTCGAGTAAACGGATGATACAACATCGCTGCTCGCGACGTTCACCCTTTCCGCTTTGACGTCAACTTCGTGCTGCAGCTCAGCAAAAGTCTTCTTTGACTTTGGAAATTCCTGCTTAGTCAAATAGAGCAGGGTGGACTCTATATTGCTTATAGCTACATCAACATCTTTATGCCCTGGGAGACAATTAATGCAGTCACTCAATGCTGACGTTACTCTCTTGGCAGCTTGTTGCAAGTTTTCGGCATTTTCCGGCTCATGCAGCGTCCTCTGGGCTTCTTGAATGACCATGTACGACCTATGAATCACTTCAACTGTGCACTCATAAATTTGATTCTGCAATTGGGGTGAACTAGCAGTTGCGCTGACAGCTCTTGCAGCTGTTGAGAGATTAGAAAGAGCTGTGACAGTCTCCGTGGCACTGTTGGCAGTATAAACTTCATCCCCTTGTGTGGCCGCTTTGACTAGACCGCTGACACTGCGAGCAACTGCCTTAGTTGCATTGCTAAGATCCCTGCAAGCAGATTCCGGAGTCTCGCCAGGCAATAGGCGCAGTTTGGTCGGAGACGACATGGTTTCCCTGACTTCCTCATGGATCGTCTTGATTGAACTTTGAGCAGCTTGAATCTCCAAAGCGGAGCCGCAAGCATCCTTAGCACGAGCTGTGCAATCCCTCAATTCAGAAACGGCGGAGCTCAAGTTTTTACAGGTGTTGCTCACCTGAAGTGACATTGACTGATCAGTAACTGTGGGCAGAATTGACCTGGCAGAGGTAACCAATTTGCTAGCAGGCTGAAGAAACTGCTGACTGACGTTGATCAGGTTCAACTGCGCAGATGGATTATCCGGATTGGCAGCTGATTGTTTCACGCCTTGAATGAGGCCGGGGACATGGTTTGAAACTTGATTACAATCAGCAGCAAGCTGGTACTGGGATTGTTTGTTGGTGTTGCACCTAGCGGCTCCTTGGCTGGAAGAAATGCACTGGTTGGCAGAGCTTGCAGCTTCTTTAGCGGCAGTTTCCAAGCTGGATATCAATTTCTTCCTGATAGCAGGCGTTGCGACAATAGTGGTCGCGTTTCTGAGGTCCTCAACAGTTTGTCTCAGATGATTCTGGCTCTTCATGTCGTGCGGGTTCGACGCACAAGCTCTGGCAGCCTCAACCATTTTGGCGGTAGCTTCAGCGAGAAGTTTTGCAGCGGCTAGGAGACGTCTTTGAAGACTGCCGTTTTCTTGGGACTCAGCATCACCCTGTGAGCATTATCAAGCAAATGAGTCAAATTAGGAATGTGTAAAGAGTCACCAATTGTGGCACCTTGTAAATAAATTACCTTGATGCTTTGGATAAGCTGGGCTGTAGCTTGTCCCAAAAGGCGTGCTTGCTTCACCATTTCTCCAGCGTCTCCATGTGCCTCAAGCACTCTCTGTGACGTGATCAGAATCTTCTCGACGGAGGCACTTTCGATGGTTTCCCTATCTCTGTCACTTCCCACTTCCCTATAAAAACAACACAACTTATTGCCAGTTCTTCAAATAGAGGCAAAATGAGAAGTGTGTACAACTAAAATAGGAGGAAGATAATCACTTGATATGTCGAAGCAAATGGTTGAGTGTGGTTGTGACTTTGTTTGCAGCTTCTCCAAGCTGGTTCAAAAGATTTTGATCGGTGCATGACTCGTTACAAACGACGACCAATGAGTCAACAGCATTGGCAACCTCTTTGACAGCAGCTTCAAGCTGTTGTTGGCACGCTGCATTTTGTATCGTCGGAGCAACAACCTTGAATTTTGAGGGAAAATTTGAAATAAAAAAAATATGAAGATACTAAGAAGATATAAATTAATCGAGCAATTATGTACCTTGGCACAGGCGACCAATTGCGAAGTAGTGAGAGCACACTGTGTAGCTGCACCAATCGTTCGGTTCTGGTCTGGTTGGTCCAGTGATGAGGCGACTGCTTTTCCTCGAAGAACCAACGCTGCCACTTCATTGGCCACTTCCTTGCCAAGACGGAGCAAAGTGTCCTGTGATTCTCGAAGACTCACGTCTTCTTCTTGAATTTCAGTAAGTACACGGTGAGACGCTTCGCCGACTCTCGAAGCAGCTTCCAGAAGTTTCTGCCTCGGCTGAAAACAAAAGACAGGGCTAAATATTGATTGGGAAGGGAGAAAGAGGATCGGAGGAAGTTTCGTCAGTTAATTTATAAACCTCTTTGGTTGTAGGTTCAGCAGCTTTTAGAAGATCAGTAAAGGCTGTGCAGAGTTTTCTAGTCGCATCCAAAAGCTTGTCACCGCTGTTGTCATCCACAAGAGCAGCAATCATTCTGACACCTCGAGACACCTCAGGTAAACCAGTAGTAATTGTTGAAATCGCAGCACCCATCGCAGTATGGTCTACCTCGTCTGCTGGGCCTATAATTAACTTGCAGAGATTAATTCAGACTTTAATTCAAAGAAAAGGGTATTCAAACACCTAATAATGTCCATCAACTGCGAATAGAGGAATACTGACCTGACGTCAACGTCACAACTTGAGCCGTTGCAGCATTCATGGCGGCCAAATGTGAGCTGACATTCTGCTTGTTCGTATCAACAGTGGTTTCTTTCCATCTCAAAGAAGCCTGTGAAATTATTGAAAAAGGACATTGATAATCACTATTAATCATATTAATTACCTACATTATTTTATTTAGTAGTTAAACTACTGTATTTATATAATTAGCAAATTTATCTCAGGAAAAGTTCACTACTTACGGCATCAGTGCCGAGCTCCGGTATCTCTGTGCGCCTCAGGAGTTCTTTTTCAATGGTTGTAATAACCTGCTGACCCATGGTGATCGTACTGAGCAGAGCTCTCTGTGGTTCAGAAAGTAAGTTGGTCACTTGCGTCTGTTGAACCTATTTAACAGAAAAAAAGCCAAATTATTATCTAATCAGGCCAAAAAATATTATAAATCAAAATCGTGCCTTTTCATGCTCAGATAAGTTATATCATGCGGTAAAATTGGAAATTCCCAACAGTATGGATAGTTTTAATATGCAAAGAACGTGCCTAAAAGTCAGATAGTTTAATAATGCACATTAGATTTACTCATGACTACGGAGTAAGATAAGTGATGCATTTATCAATCAGTTGTCCTAAAAATATATGCTATTTTGATAAACGCTGTTGAAATAGAACCCTGAGGAATCAATCGTTTGAGGCATGATTCATGCGATTTTCAAGAATTTTTTGAATATTTTATTGAATAAGGTGTTATTATGGTTGAGGAGAATAAAACGCGCTAAGTTTGCAAACCGTATTAAACGTGCTATCCGTCAGAAAGAGCTGTTTATAACATGATTACTCTAATGTATTTTTGCCATCTGGAGAATACATCCTTGTTTAAGCACTGGCGCTATCAGACTGCCGCAGAAACGTCTCTCAGCTCTTGAAGCGCCCTGATTCGATAACTAACGTCCAGCGGGGAACTCATGGCATCTCATGTAGGATAGTTGAAATGTAACAAGAACCATGAATCCCTTATTTATCGATCGAATGTGCAAAAATATGATTTCTCATGCAATCACAAGCCACACAACACCTAGCATCCTCAATAGGGTAGTACATACTCTTATCCAAAAATAATTGTCATCGTCTGCAAGGCATGGAAAAATACTCAAAATTAATTCGATGCACATAATTATATATAAATATGAATAGTCGACATTTTCCTTTCATACTGTGTAACCATTAGAGACGCGTATGAGCGTTTGAACCTCTTGTGAGTATTTTGGTTTATTATTTTTTAGTATGGAGTGAATTTTGCATAAGTGTTTTTCAATCAATGTGATAACATGAGGGTGTGCTAAGATAGTTATAGTTATTTGAAGATGTTCCAGTTGAGCTAAACATGTAATACGAGATACTGCTTAATTTCCAAAGTAAAAGCTCAATATTTCGCCTATAGGTACAGCTGAAGAGATTGTTTGACAACCATTCCAACGAGTATAGAACGATTTTTATAGCTTCAAGAACTCTCGGGTTATAACCTCGAGCCAAATTATGATAATCTCCCAAATTCAACACAAAAGCTGCGATAACTCGAGAATCAATAAAGCTAATGACCCCGAGATGGTCTTATTCGATTCAGCATCCAAAAATCTACAGGTATTGTTACCAAATACACCTTTTTCTTAAAAAACGTTGGAAAAGACGAATTTTCTCCCGTTCAAACCACCCCCCCCCCAACCTTAAAATTGAGGTAGCGATTTAGTTGACGAATGGAGCCACTGTCAGGCCAAGATTAATTTTTGGTGAACATTTCAAGAAGCTGCCTTAGTTTAAAGGGTATTTTTGGGAAGTTAAAAGCGGACGGCGGACGGACAGAATTTTTTTAACTGTATATTTGGATGATACATGCGCATTAAAACGTAAAATTCCAAATTTTGAGATGGGGTTAGAAAATTAATTTTTTTTGGATGATTAACACTGATTTGTTGTTGATAGTGGAATACGATTGAAAACCTATTCTACATGGCTATTGAAAATATAAAAATTAAGTTCGAAAATAAAACGAATTCCGAGCAATTGTATGACCCAATTTCCCAGCACACTATCGGCGATCGATTTCGGAATGTTGGATCCCTTGCGACACTATTTAAATGGAATAAATGCATCAACTGTACAATCAATCACTACCATGTTATTGTACACAAAATAGCCATAACGCATATCCGTATACGAGAATATACGCCCAAAACGCAGCTAAGAATACAATTCACAAATCAATGCATTAAAGCATGCTTCAATTTCGACAAAAATGCGAGAAAACGGGCGATTCGAGCTGTTATAGAGGATAACTTCTTTAACTCTTAGAAAAATAGGAAAATGGAAATCGGAAAATTAAATTCAATGCCTGGGTAAAGTCTGTGAATATAATGGAATTGCGTTTGAGCGCGAGAAAACGAACCATTGAAATTAAAAATATACTGCCTGCAGTATAAAATTTATTGGGGAAAGACGCTCTTAATTTGAGTAAAAAATCAAAAAGATTTAGCCGTTACAAACGAAATTTTGAACAAGCGATGATCTTAAAATCGTAGACTATTTTAATACCATCACTTTCACTGACTTTTTGAAAGAACTGCGAGTTATAGATTTTTCCAGGAACTATCTATAAAATAAAACCAGACATTATTGAATTCCTCAACAATTTTGTAGTACACAACAGTTTACTAATGATTAACTTTTCAATTTTTTTAGTAAACATAAATACTATTCATTAGGTAACTGTTTTAATTAAGAGATCTCAATTTCCAAACCGCAATACGTTATCTTCGTCAATTGAATTATTTCAAAATGCTGTTCAGACACAAGTGGAAAAGCTCATTTGGATATTGCTAGGGGGAATATTTACACTATTGTCCTTACCGGGGAGCTCACTCTGTGACCTTTGTTGACCTGGCCCATGCTAGTTGTGAACTGAGGTACACCAACATGCCCGGTTTCATAAGGCTTAGCACCTAAAGGGAAAACATAAACAAAAAAAGAAACGTTCTAGAAGGAAATTGAAAAAAAGTAGCGTGCGTATTGTTGAAACGTGTGCAAATGATATAATAAAAATAAAAGCCCAAGGAGACTGGGCGTTGGAAAAATACGCATGCCCGACATTTATGGCTCAACTTATACCAACAGAATCTCTAGGACCAACAAACGACGAGCCATATATTGAAATTTTTTTGTACATTTTTACTGGAGAAAATAGGCATGAGACTACAAAAACGCTGTTAAATGGATGATATAGATATAAAAGAGAATAATGCAAAGCCAGTGGTGTGCATAGGTCACACAGTACTTCCATGTTTGAGTCGGTATAACAGGTACAACCAATTATACACTCAAGAAACTCATACAAAGGCAGCTACTTAGTAACCAAAAACTGTTGTAAATAAATAAATAAACTAGCCGTGAGAACCAAAAATAGAAAAACACACGAATTAGGTTAATAATGCGGAAGTGGAGTATGTGAGCCTAACGGTACAAGCCAAGTTTTGTAAACTGAGATAATTTTTTTCTGCAACAACAACCAAAAATGTGACACCATCCCTTAAGTGTTATTCGATTATCGTTACAAACATTTAAAAATCTCCTCCATTCAAATATATTGATTATTGAAGCCAGTTACCCACAGAAAAGCTCATTTCATTGAGCCAAAGATAAAAATCAAATCATTTGGCAATTTACGTGCCATGAAGAACATTTCGGGGCTTACACCTATTGAAAATATTGAAATATGGCTGAAAAAAATCACATCGAAAAATGCACCAATAATCGTCGTTTTACTGGCACTGAGAGAACATTTTCTGAAAATATTCATCAAATTTCAAGAATTATTGCGGTAGATATGGCAATATTTGTCACTGAGACCACAGACAGACAGGCGCGAGGACAGACAAACAAACGGACGCACAGACACTTGTTCGGAAAGTGAGCAGAGGGCTCTAGGAGCAGTTCAGGCAAAGCAGAGAGAGTATTTATAAGGAATATCACCTCTGCTCATGCAGTTTCTTCTTATTTGATGGTATAGTGTGGGTTTTGTCCACTTTTTAAACCTTGTTGATTAAAAGAAAAGGAAAAAAAACAGACATTATTGCTTTTTATGATCAATGAACATTGGAATGATTGATGATAAAAATCCCCTTCCCTTCATTCATTGCAGAATGTTTTGTCATGTTGTTTTTTTTATTATGTTGAATCAGTTCAATTTGAGATGATGACCTTGAGCCTCCAATAATTATTGCAGTCAAAAAGCATTCTTGCTACAAACAATATTTCGATAACGTAGAAGTACGGTATGTGACCTTAACAATGAAAATGTATTATCACTCACCCGCCAAAGAAAATATTTCATGACCTTAAACCTTCAAATATATTGACTTTTGGGTACATACAGAAGATGACTATATAGCACGGATGTACAGTGAAGTTAAGGCGTCATTCACCCGCCATTACAAACGCTTAAGACTGTTAGCGTCAAATTATATTGATTTTTGCGGCCTGTACAAATCGTAACAGCGGAAAAACGGCATACGGTGGAAGTACCGTGTGTGATCCAAATGATACAGAACAAGTTTTGTGAACGTGGTCAAAATTGGTCATATTTAAAGCAAAGAGACCCAAAAACTACAATAACGCTCAAATAAAATAACTGAAAATGGGTTTTAAGTGGACGCACTTTGTGTGACAGCAATAATAATAATCAAGCGATATTCAGCATACATAAAGAAACATTTTTAGTCCCCAGCGTTAATATAGGTATATTCATTTTTGCGGTCTGTAAAAATCAAAATATTGTCAATATAAGAATAACGCGGAAGATTATGTGACCCACACGATAAAAATCTGGCATCATTCAATCGCCATCCGAAGCATTTCAAGACCTTGAGCGTTCAAATACATTGATTTTTCGGGACCGGAAAAAATTAAAATACAAAATATGCATAAGTGAAATCATGATGGAAAGCTCATAAGATGAAGGTACAGCGTGTGACCCAATGAACAAAAAGTCAACCGTCATCTGCTCGCCATAACAAACATATGAAGACTTCAAACTTAGGAAAATATTGACACTTATAGCCTGAAAAGACAAAAGAGAAAAAACTTTGAATCGTTATGTCTCAAATGCACAGTGTGTTATTGAAAATTCAATAAGAGCTAATTTCACTAATTCACTAGGAAAACATTTCCTGAAAATTTCATGGATTTTCATTCATTTTTCGGGGAGATATGGCGATTTATGTCACTTTTTAACCACAGACACTTGGACCGACGAACACACAGACACTCGTTCAGAAAGCGTTTCTGAGTATAGTTCTATGAACAAAATTTCATTTTGGGCCTGTGTTCAAAATTCGAACTTTCAGACGATCTCAATACTTCCATTTACTACGTAAACATGGAAGTAAAAATCCTAGAAGTTAAACAATTTTGTGAGCCGATGCTTTTAAAACTAGGCTTTCTAATCAAAAAGAGGGTTTTTAAAATGCTGACACGCAATATCGCTATGATGCCAAATTTGATAACACAAATAATATACTACATAACGCCAATCAAAGAAGATCGAATTTCATTACCACTAATTTCAGAAAGCACCATATGTACAAAACAACTCTCCCACTACAATCGGCCATGAAAAGCTTCAAACTTTGTACACGCCAATCTGAAAAAAAAGGAATTAAGTAATCGTATCCCTTACCATCGACCGCACGCATGACGGCAGGTTTGGCTACCGATTCTGTGTTCACTTTGGCTGTCTTGCTCGTCCCGTGCTGAAGAATGGTCGCCCTGAAAATTGAAATCAGAAAGGAAATTAATTTAAGTTAGTTCATCAGCGTTTAATTCACCTGGAATTAATAAAATACTCACTTTGAAGGTGAAACGCTGTCCTCGACAATTGTAGACCCTTCTTCACCCTCAATACCAAAATGATCCTTCGATTGTTGCTGCAAACAAGGATAAATATTATGTAGCAATTGAAGTTATATGATGGCCAAGAATAGGTTTGGGTTAATTATTCAATAATAAATCATTGTAGTCGCTCACGAAACTAAATTTCAAACCCGTCCTCAAAATGTAATATTCTAAGACTCAAGGTACGTAGAATATGAATATTGAATAAAAAGTTGCTGAACGTCCGCCGTCAACACTTTTCTGAAAAACGCTGCAGATGATTGTTTAGTGGTTTATTATTCCTTCGCTTCAATGAAGTTTTAAGAAACTATCTATCTATTTGTGATAGTAATTATTCAGAATATTTGAGAACGTTCCCACCGAAAATCAGATTGGAATCTGTTCTACGGAATATTCCTTAGAAACTATTATAATTTTAATCATTTTTATTTGTCTTGATTTTTGAAGTGCTAAAGTGAGAAGCTGTGAAAATCATTCTACACTCGTTTGATTGGCAACACTCTCTTCAGCTGTACCATTACGCAAATAATTTAGCTTTAGATTATAAAATTAAGAAAAACAAAACTGTTCAAATTTACAGTTGCTCCACGTCATCCTGCCAAAGTTTCTCCTCATAGTTACCAATCTGTTGTTAGGTGGAAACGTTCACACAAAAAAATGATCCATCACAAATGGATGGTTTAAATCATTATTGAAACAGAGGAATAATACAAGAATTGACTTTCATAAAATTAAATCTTGAACCGTTTTCTTCTATGAAATCGAGCCAAAAATTGAAATTTTCCATCAAATCAAGCAAAGAATTGATTTCTAGATAAAATTAAGACATGGATTGATTTTCAGACAAAATCAAGCCAAGAATCATTTTTAGGATCAAACCAGTAGATTTGCAAATGAGATTCTCAAAAATATTATTCCCGTTACCTTTTTGAGAATAATGTCGATATAACCAGATATCAGCTGGACAATCTGTTCACCTTCGGTGGTCTGCACCGAATAATAAGAGTCGGCGTAGTCACCGAAATCGAGCGTAAACGTATTGGGTGATGCGCACCATCTTTTTACAGTAGTAAGCGGATAAGTTTTCAGGATTTCCTTCGTGTGCTCGTCCAATCTTAAAACCGAGTCTTTTGTGACACCAAGGAGACGCGGAACCAGTTTGTTTTTACCTTTCATTTTCTCCTGCGATAGAAAAAAAGGTGAAATTTAGAATTTCTACAGGTTGGTCTCGATAGGAAAGCATCCTTAGTAGAAATAAACAATACCTTGACAAGGAAGAAAGTGACACCGTATGTGGGAAGAGCGCGGGCTTTTTTTGTATAAAGCACTTTGGCATCAAGCTCAGACACACCAACAAGGGTGGCATGCTCATTGAAAATCTTCTTCTCAATGCCTTTCACTTTGATGTACGATTGCGGAAGGAACTCTTTCAAGCTGTAAAATTTGATTAGATAACATAGTTAAGGTTCTTGAATATTTTATTTTCCTAAGATACGTTCTATTTAGCTGAATTAAATATTCTTCAATGGATCGCACATCATGTCCCAGACAATGCGACGCAATTTTCAACCACAAAAAGATAAACTTACTCCAAGAAAGGCGGTTTGTGCTTATGTTCCACATGGTCGCCAAACTGAATATGGCATTGGATGCCGGCAAACTCGCATGCAAGCTGCTGCGTCACTGGATGCGTTGAGCTCAAAATGGCGTCCCGAGCTTGAACGTATAGAAGATTCAGTTGAACTGGGTCTCGTGAATCGATGTTGCTATCCGAGAAGAAAAATTTCCTTCGCAGAAGGACCGTTTCACCTTCACCGATCCCTTGTTCTCTCAAAGTTTTACCAGAATCAACCCACGGAACTAAAAATAAAGTCAAAATTAGATCAAACGTCATCACTGCAGGTTTATTATAGGGAGAAAAATTAATTCTATTTACCCTCGTCGTCGGTTTTTATCTTTTTCCTCAGCTGGTCCATTTTCGCGTCCCTTTCTTTCTCTTCTTTCTTCCTCTTTAACGTCAGCGTGCCGAAATTCGCTCTGTTCTCCAATTCCTCCTCTTGGTTCTCGAATACCAAACTGTATTCGTCGTAGTTTGTAATGCCTGCAAACAGGAGATCAGAAAGGATTACGAGTTTGGTACAAGTGCATTGGACTTTTTCTTTTCTTTTTTTTTTTGTTGTTGTAATAACATCAATTACTTACCTATTGAATAGATATTGCTATATTCTTGAACCGTCTAACCTTCACCGAAATGAGATGTTATAATTATGTGTCAAGGCATACTAAGTCTAAATACTCGATTTAAAAAATATAAAAGAAGATTTTATTGATAAAAAGTTAACAGCTTCAACAATATGCTCCCTGCCAAATGTCAATGTAAACAACAACGCGAAACGACGATCTTTCTTCAGATTCCGATTTTTATCCGTTATTTTATTTAGCGTTCGTGATGTTCATGATTTGTGTGACCAAAAACGAATGGAATCGTCAACGAATAGGCAGAAATCTAATTCATTCGGTTTGTATTCGGCCATGGAGGCCTTAATAGATGAGTCCATTTCTTGATCTTGACACGGGCTTCACTGGGAGGATCTTTGTGGTATGCGCGGTTCTCGACCACTCGATTTCTCGACTTCTCGACACCGAACATGAATACCCGAACCATGAATGAATGTAGGTTATCTACCTATTCTTCGGAATTTCTATAGTTGTACATTTATTTGGTACTGCGTGTTAGATAGGTAGCGAAAATTCAATTTCAACATACTGATGATTTCAAATGAAAAACACCCATAAATTACCGATTTTCGTGCATATGACGACCATAAGATTGGCGACGGGCTGGCTGTCATCGACCATCATAGTTTTCACTGTGCCGTCCAACATTCGAACTCTGAGAGTTCGCATCTTCTTCCTGTACTCGAGAAGGTCCTGTAACCAAAGAGTAAGAAAATAACGTATTACAAAACATTTAAAAATAATTTCCGAGGGAAAATTATTATCCATAAATAAACGCACTCCGTTCCTCAAAATGTAGTACTCCAGGTCTCGCCCTGGTTCGAGCCAGACTCCTTTTTTGACATCTTCATCTGCCAGGAAGAGACCATAGTCTTTGGCTGGAACAGTAAAAAACAATACATGACGAGGATGGCAATTGTACATTAAGATTTAGCAATAAATTATGTGATAAGGCTATTTACCTTCACCCATATTCGCTTCGGTTATCTTTTCTCGTATAATCCGACAGGCGTCGTAAACTGTCGTCGACGGGTCGAAGCCCATCGTCTTCGTGACGTTTTTCTCGACGATCGAGATCCGCAACTGAAGCGTTGCCATGTCTGACAGACTCCTTCTCTGTAAAGAAACAAAATTGGAAAAATGTAGTTCTAGTAAAATACACATCAAAAGCGTTATAATTACCCATCTGTTGTAAGTTGAAAACGTTAAAAATGATCGGAATAGAAACTATCACAAATGTCGTCTTAAATCCTAATTGAAGCATATTATAATAAACAACTGTAATATCATTTGCAGCGTTTTCACATAATTGATACCACATGAGTAATCTCTGTCAAATATGAATTAAAATATAATGACACTATTAGCATCACTTCGGACTCTGCTTCAGGGTATATAACCCTCGACTGATATTTTGGAGTTTCGTTGATTTACACATTAGAGTGGCATCGACTGAACCAACTCATTGGTATTGGAGAAAATGGCAATATCGGGGTGGCAATGTTCAAGCGTTGGTCGTTCGTCGGGTTGAAGTTGTGGTAGTGAACTAATAATAGATGATGATTCCGCTCGAAGCTGCGGCCTGGAACATGAAGTGGGGGCAGCAATCGGCCTTCATCTCAATCGGAACTGAACTGAGACCACAGAGGAAACGCAACTTGAGGTCACCAACTGAGCAGCGGACATCTCATACGGCTCGTATTATGACGAGTCCACAGTGACACGTATGAAGACCGTTCCGAAGGAGATAACCGAGACTAGTCAGATAGACACTTAAGTTATTGTGTACACAGTGTACTCAGATGCGGCGGGCGTATTTGTGTCAACAGAATTTCTCAACAGTTAAAAACACTGGGAAGTGTAGCGACGACGGGTGTAAAGGGTGCTAAAGAAAATTAGTTTTAAAAACGATAAAATCTAAAATAAGGAAGATGCTCCTAAAAAGAATAAACGTTTTTCTTAGCGACGGATACCTGCTCAACATTTTTTTGGGTTCCACTTTTGTTACATTTTTCATCATGTGGATCCAACCAGCTTCCAACTTCAGATATTGAGAATTGCGGACATTTATATTGAGCGCGATCTAAATGAGCTACAAGATTGTATAGGTAATGAAAATAACCTCAGATGCTCAGATTTAAAACTTGTAGCAGAATGGCGTACTTACACTCAAAACCAACCTTGTCCAAGATAAGGCAATGCTAATGAATTTTCGGCGTAGTAAATTATTTAGGTGGGGGTGAGCACCAATTGATAAAATTACGAATTTGAATTTTGAGAATGAAGTAGGATCTCTCAGAAGATTTTAATTTTCTTGATTTTTTATTTTACTTTTCTCAGGGCAGATTAAATTGAGATACAATTTAAAATGAAACGTGAAACGAAAAGAGAAAGAAAGAGGAAAGTGGAGATAAAAATAAGTAGTGCACGGTTTTGAATGTGCTTCCTCTGTAACGTGTGCCACGAATTGAGAACTGACCGTCTAACTGTAGAGGGCGTTAAATGGCAAAACTATTCAGTCATTTTTCTTACAACGACACTCGAAAATGGATAACCTTCCCTGAAGAGGAATCAAGCTTCATTCACTCGTCGTTACTAACATTTAAAAACCTCAACCATTCACATTTATTGATTTTTGTAGAACAAACCCACGAAAAAAGAGCATGGCATGGAAGTACGGTCTGTGAGTCAAATATGCAAATCAAACGTCATCTGTTCTCCACTAATAACAATTTATGACTTGTACCTATACAAAATATTTACTATTAAGGCTAACAAGGTAGAATATTTTAATTTTTATATCACGCACAAACGCTTGTTCACAAAGCTATCAAAGCGCTCCAGGAGAAGGCGCACAAAGCGTTCTAGTAAAGCAGACAGAGGGTTACATATTACACGAATATCACCTCGACTCTGGCAGCTTCCTTTTGAGCGTCTTGAATTTTTTCCACTTTGCAAACCGTCCACGTTGAAATGGACGAATAGTGACCAAAAAACGAATTAATCTCTCATGTTCTGCGGGCGGTAAAAGAATTAAAAACGCTGCAAATGATTGTACAGTGGTTTATTATTCCTTCGCTTCAATAAAGATTTAAGAAGACTATCCATTTGTGATTTTAATTATTCCGAACATTTATGAACGTTCCTACCGAAAAACAGAAGATGGTAACTATGGGGCAAAACTCCGTAGCGACTATTGTAATTTTAATCATTTTTATTTTTCTTAATTTCTTAATTAAAAGCTAAACTTATTGCCTAACGATACAGCTGGAGAGAATGTTTGACGACCATTCCAATGAGTATAGAACGATTTTTATAGCTCCAAGAACTCTCGAGTTAAATGTCAAATTTCTGAAAATCTCCTAAATTCGTCACAAAAGCTGCGATAACTCGAGAACCAATAAAGCTATCGACCCGGCGATGGTCTTATTCGATTCAGCGTCCAAAAATCTATATAATTTGATACCACGTACACATTTTTCTGAAAAACCTTGAAAAATATTAATTTTCTCCCCCTCAAAACCCCCCAAAAATACCCTTAAAATTGTGCTAGCAAGTTGGTTCAAATATTGGGCCGTCGTAGGATCGAGATTGATTTTTGGTGAAAATTTCAAGAATTTAGCTATTATAATAAATTTATAATAAATACGTAAAATTTTTCGACTAAAAATCATCTCTGGATGTCGCTTTATAATCAAAATAGGTACCTATGCGAACTCGAGCATCGTTCTTTTCTTTTCCTATGATTTAATTTTCTGCGTAGCAGTATTATATTTTTGTTTGTATTCAATTTGCATTGTTTACCATGACGAAAAGAGCTTTATAAATTGATATCCTGTGTAAAAGGAAGAGAGGACGAGTTGGTCCTTTTGCCGCTAAGTTCGAATTACAAAATTGCCAATCCCTCTTTCTCTCTCCACAGTGTTTCAATCCAAATCCCTGTTTCTCTTTTAAATTCAATTCACTCTTGAATACCTTGCGTATTTTTTCTTTGTTTTTTCTTCTAATAAGAAACTTGGCCGATCCGCAAGACAGATTCCGCATAAGGACCTAGGGAGAGAGCGACCTCAATGAAGGTTGCAATCGTCCAAGCCGACAACGTCAAGATGCCCTCGGGGAATGCGTCGACCAGGTCGATACCGTGTAGTAGACAGTAGTCAAGTCGGTCCACGATAGGAAAGAACCTGGCCCAAGGCTCACCTTGAAACGGGTCAGCGATGCAACTCGACTTTCATTGACATCAGTACAATAAAAAGCAAACAATTTGAACCAATTTTACCGAAATTCGACGGTAATAAACAAGAACTATGCCAGTAATGCGCCTGGTGTAATGTTCAATACGGATGAGAAAATTTTGAATTTCTATCAATCAATCAGGTATTTGAACGCTCAGGTACTCTTTAACCGATTCCAAAAGGAGTCGGTTAGGGTAGTTGACTTGCGGGTTTTTTTCGTTATGTGTTTTTATGGTATCGGACCTACTGCAATTGTAAGTTCAAATTTATTTTTACACGTCATCTCAGTGAAACTATCATATTATCAAAGATCATAACATAAAGATTATATATAGATTTTTTTTTATGATGCCCGAAGGGGCGAAAGTGCTTGGCAGGCCGACAATAAAAAACAGGAGAATAGGTAAATGGAAGTACTGTGATATTGTGGAAAGTCAATGTCGGAGTGGAGGTGAATTTGGAAAAAATGTAACAGTACTATATACTCAGAAACACTTTCTGGACTGCGAAAGTCAATATAATTATTTGATCGCTCAAGGTCAAGGAATGTTTGCGAAAAACTGTAGGACCAATTATAACGAGCGAACGAGAGCAGTTTGTACTGAAAAATAAAAACTCTTGATCGATTTAGCGAAAAAATATTATAAAAGAAAGTTGGCATAAGAAGAAACGTAAAACAGTCAGGGACTCACCTTTTTGAGATCAACAATATTTTAACGTATAGGGCAGAATTCGCCAAATGTTCGTGTTATTGTAGGTTAACGAGCACCAAAGAAATCCGCTAAGTTTATTTATCATCCCAAAATGCAAAAAGGAAATGATACAGCTCGAATCAGACGATTCATGAGAATTTCGATGAAAACAAAACTATTAGAGAGAATAAAACTAAGACTGCAACAGCGAGCTCGAAATTGATTTTCACCACAAATTTAAGGGGGAGTCATGAACGTATTTGAAGATAGATTTAAACTTAATAAATAATTCAGAAAAACTCGAACCGTGAAAAATTAGGGAAAATGGAGGAAAAATTAGGATCTGATCGAAGTGCCTTCATAATCTATTAACACAAAACAAATTATCTCTCACTTTTTTTCATTTTACAAGTTTTTGGCTCTAACCAAGAAGGAGGATTTTGCATCATTTTTCAGTAGATTTCAGTAGAGTGCGTAAGTAACACTCATTAACACATTTAACGGAGAATAACTGTATTTTTACATCGCGCAGACGGAGCCTTAGAAGGCGTCTAGTTTAAGTCGAGGGCACGGGACGTATATGGTCAAGTTGGCCGGGCCAGACCTCGTGCCTGCTATTGGCCAAGACATGAGATAGAAACCGGTGAGAGATGGAGGTGATGGATTTTTGAGGTGAAGGGGAAGAAATAACATTGAAAAGAGAAAAAATACCTCGATTTGAAGTTCTGGGGGAGATGAATGAAGGGGATTGATCTCCATACCTTGATGTATCCTAAGGCTATAAGATACTAAGGACAGTGTCCAGGGAAGATACGGTCAGATTTCAGGCGTCTCCTCTGCATCTACATCTTTACATGTATTTTTTTTTTAAAGTTTTTTACTTTACTAAAAACCCAATTTTGAGATTTTTTCTCCAACCTTACCTTTTGGTTTATTATTCAATAATAAACCATTGTAATCGCCCAAGAAAAAAAATTTATAACCCCCCCTCAAAATTTGATGTTTTACGTTTCAAGGCATGTAGAATCCGAATATCCAATAAAAAAAATTCTGTCTGTCCGCCGTACGCCGTACGCCGTACGCCGTACGCCGTACGCCGTACGCCGTTAGCAGTTTTCCGGCCAAACTATAATAGCGAAATTCTTGAAATTTTCACCAAAAATCAAGCTCGGTCCTACGACGGCACAATTCTTGAACCAACTTGCTAGCTCAATTTTAAGGGTATTTTTGGGGGGTTTTGAGGGGGAGAAAATTCATATTTTCCAAGGTTTTTCAGAAAAATGTGTACGTGGTATCAAGTTATATAGATTTTTGGACGCTGAATCGAATGAGACCATCGCCGGGTCGATAGCTTTATTGGTTCTCGAGTTATCGCAGCTTTTGTGCCGAATTTGGGAGATTTTTAGAAATTTGACGTGAGGGTATAACTCGAGAGTTCTTGGAGCTATATAAATCGTTCTATACTCATTGGAATGATCGTCAAACACTCTCTTCAGCTGTATCGTTAGGCAATAAGTTTAGCTTTTAATTAGGAAATTAAGATAAATAAAAATGATTAAAATTACAATAGTTGCTACGGAATATTTCCCGATAGTTACCGATCTGTTTTTCGGTTGAAACGTTTACACATTCATGTTCTGAATAATTACTATCATAAATGGATAGTATTCTGAAATTATTATTGAAGTGAAGGAATAATAAACCACTGTACAATCATTTGCAGCGTTTTTTTTTTACTTTACACGTTCGCTCATAGAAGTTACAATAATTTTAATGAGACAAGGTCGTACACAGGAAGAAATCTCAAAACTGGATAAAAACTCGATTTTTTTGAATGAGGAAAAAATTTTTAGGGGCAACAATTCGGGAATTAGTTGTAAAAGAAAGAATTGAAGTAGTTCGTATCTTCCTTTCCCGGGTAAATGAGAAAATAAAATAAAAATTAAAAAACTATAGTTATCTGCTGATTAACTTCTTATTAATTGAAAGAGAACTAGCTAAAACACCTTAAAATAAATAAAAATTAGAGTGTTTAAAGGGAAACATTTTCAGGTGGAACATTACCAATGGTAAAAATTAATCGAGGTCATAATGTGAAAATCGGTCGCGTTTAAAAAATAAGTCACGAGGGAAACTTGAAATTGGAATGGGTAGAGCTAGAATAGAATAGATAGTATTATAATAGAACTTGCAGCGGTTTTTCCATTCGTCATCCTTCAACATATTTCATAATTTCATTTCTACTAAAAAAAAAAACAAAAAAAAAAACTGTCGAAAAATAATTTATTCAAATAAATAAAAAATAAATACAGAATAGTTGTGAAAGGAAATGTTTCCTTACCGCGCTTTTCAAAGAGAAAGAACGAAAGCGTTAGGAAAATGTAGTTTAAAAAAATATTGGTTCGATAATTTCTTCAGACTCGACATTTACGACAATTTCATACCCTTTTGATCGAACGCTGCGGAAACAGGTGACCGAGCAGGAACTGGCGGCAGCAGCACTCGGTGCGTGAAGAGCCACAACGCTGGCAAAGGGAGCCTCGCGCCGCCGCCGCCGACAAAGAAATTGTCGCCATCGTTGCACTGTATAAGTGTCACGCGGTACTCGAGAGTCGCAAATTTTCCGTTTAAAATTCGGTACCATTCTTCCCTAAGTCGGATCTGCCAAGCCAGCGGGACGCAACCGCGCCTCCGACGAGGAGCGGCAGCGCCTCGACCGCCTCAACGCGCATCGGATTCACTTGTCGGACGGGTACAAGAAACAAGCCAAGAGACGAAGCAGCCGCCTCCGGAGGCAGCGGGAGGAGGTGCGCATGCGCAGACGCCCGAGGAATCTGGGTGTTCCCTAGGGCTCTAATCGGGGCTGCTTGCGCTGTGTGGAACCACACAGTTGCTTTGAGATAGTTATAAAACACATCGACTGCCCAAGAAAACGAATCATGTTTTTAAAAATTCATTTCTGCCATTGGAAAATTTCGAACGAGAAAATTAAATTCTGTCTGTCCAGAGCATTACGTAATGAGAAAACATAATCGGTTTAAATTTCCTCAGACGATGTTTTTCGGAACACAAATAATCTAAAGTATGCTATAAATATAGAAATTCCACATTAGGCATGGAAGAAAAGAAAATTTAGAAAGATATTTTCGCGGCAATTATTAGGAAGAGGCTATTCATCCCTGGATTCAATTCGCGAGAACGAGCTATTGCTTAATTAACGAAAAATATACATTTTGACCACTTGTAGCTAATAAATTTACACAAAAAAACTTCATTGAAGTATTAAAATTTGAATAAAATTCTAGTTGAAAAAATGCTTCGGAAGTTGTCTTTTTATGAATTTTCGACGCTTCAACTGCCTTAATAATACCTTAACAGTGGTTACAAGCATAAGAACGATATATGCTCTTGAAAAAGGCCAACATTTAAAACATGGAGGTGAAAAATGTTTAAAAACGGCTTTAAAACTGTTAGAAATTGGTTTGAAAAATGCTGAAAACCCGGTAACTCACTCTGCTACCAATTTGTCGGCCTTGGAATTTTTCATTTTCTTGCATTTTCACTTCCATCTATACGAATTCGGTAGGTACGGAGACTAATCGGGGAAATATTTTCAGTAGAACTACTATTCTCAGAAACATGAGTGTTAGTCAGAAAGTGACAAAACTCGTCATCGAGTTTATTGATGTCTTTTTTTTACATTCAGAATTATAATTAGAACCATTTCATACCATAAGGAACTCCCGGAAGTAGAACTACCTTTCAAGTTCCCAGTTCTATTTAACAGATCATTGGATATTTCTGATGAGAACGTTCAACCGCCGAAAGTCGCCGACCGACAAAAGGAAATAGCCGAGAGCGTACCGGATATTGGGTCGGTCTTCGTTCTTCTACACCTCCAAAAAATGTCGACCCACATTCGATATAGGGGGAACAAATCGCGCGAATACAAGGGTTTGCCGAAAAACAGTGTGAAATTCGGAATAGGAACCTTTTTTTTAATTTGTTTTCCTATACTAATTTGTGCCGAATATTTTCTTCGCAGGAATTACTAACGTGAAAATAACTGCGAATTCTACGCAATCTAAAATAAAATAAATGGTAACTATCGTAATTTTAAATATTTTTCTTTTTCTCAATTACTTGATTTAAAGTAACATCAATTGCCCAACAATATGACTAAAGACAGTATTATTTGACGAGTTTTCGAACAAGTGTTGAACGATTTTTGAAGCTCGAACGAATCTCGAGCCATACCAAATTTCTCAAAATCTCGATAATTCCACATAAAACCTGCGATAACTCGGGAACCAGTATAGCTATAATTAGTCTGTTTGGTCTCATTCGATTCTTCGTCGAAGCATCGATATAAATTGATATCAAGCACGCCTATGTTTCAAAAACATCGAAAAATACCTTTAAAATTGGAGTTAATTAATTAATTAAATTTTGAGGGACAAAATTTTTTTCGTGAGCTATCACCAAGATTTATTATTGAATACACCAAAATTGAAGTCGATTTTCAACTCTCAGGAGGTTATCGCATTAACGTTTCGGATTTCGAATATTGACCCTAAATTGAGAAAAACTTTGAGAAAAATTTTTAAGAAGAATTTTTTTTCTGATAAATTGGCCCAAAAATACCACCCACAACTACACAAATTTATCTAATACTAATATTTTTCCCGAGGGAGGAAAATGGTAAACTCACTAGGTACAGAACACGCCTGTTCATTTCACTTTAAGGGCTTTCCTGCTAACCTCTCATAACAAAGGTTGCCTTGATAGGAAGTTGAGTCGACCGTTGGGTCAAAAATTAATACTATCAACCTGAATTCCGTTCCTACCTTCGTAGGTCACGAGTCAGCTTGTCAGGAATAAACTCGAAACTCCAGGACGGAGGAGGAGTTAGTTAAACGGAAAAGCGTACAATGAGATGAGAAGTCGTGGCGAAGGTTGAAAACTGAACTGGATGAGGTTAAATTATCTATATCTATATGCCAATAAGAGCGAAGCAATGTAAAGAGCTGGATAAGAATATAATGATCAATAGGAATTATAGAACGAGTATGCGACAAATTTTGAGGTAATTTTGAAGTGTGAAATTTTTTCCGGACTCTGAATATTTTGAGAAAAATTTACAACAGAAACTTTACCTATAGGTAACTCAAATTTCTAGCTTTTATAATTCGAAAACACTAGATACTTATTCTGAGAAAATAATTCTCCCAACCGACTATAATGAATAGACAAATTCCTAATCGCTTCGATTGAAGTAGATATTTCCTATAGAATCTCGATCGATTTTTATAATGATTGAATAAATAAAATTGCAAAATGACGTACCCTGGACCATGGTAGGACCGTCGATAGACCGAGAGCAAAGCGAGAAATTCTCATTACAAATCGTCAATAACTAACCGATTATTGACCGCAACTAGCGAGAAAGCGGATAGTTTCTCAAACAAATCGTAACCAAGTTATCAGCAGGGGTGGAGTTGATTCAATACGGGATAGTAGAAAGATTGAAGGATTTTGAAAAGATTACTCGACGGAGGAAAATAGTTTCAAATAATGTGTACCGTTTAAGGTCCTTCTTCCCTCTAGCAAAATGATTTCTTCTTTTCCCTCTCGTCGCATTTTTTGTTGATGTACGGGGTTCTGAGGTGGAGAAAAACCAGGCGACTCATTCTCCAATTCTTTATTAGCTGGCAGAGCACTTACGGCTCCCAATTTTGAAATCGGGTTTATTTTTTCAAAGTTATTTATTTTTCTCTTTTTAGCTTCTTACAATTAAAGAAAGCTCTCTTCACAAAATTTGCCCAAGCTTCTTTATCGTGTTTTTGTCACTACTAACCTGCCGAAAAACGCTGCAAATGATTGTACAGTGGTTTATTATTCCTTCACTTCAATAAAGATTTAAGAAGACTATCCATTTGTGATTTTAATTATTCAGAACATGTGTAAACGTTCAACCGAAAAACAGATCGGTAACTATCGGGAAATATTCCGTAGCAACTATTGTAATTTTAATCATTTTTATTTTTCTTAATTTCCTCATTAAAAGCTAAACTTATTGCCTAACGATACAGCTGAAGAGAGTGTTTGACGACCATTCCAATGAGTATAGAACGATTTATATAGCTCCAAGAACTCTCGAGTTATACCCTCACGTCAAACTTCTAAAAATCTCCCAAAATCGGCACAAAAGCTGCGATAACTCGAGAACCAATAAAGCTATCGACCCGGCGATGGTCTCATTCGATTCAGCGTCCAAAAATCTATATAATTTGATACCACGTACACATTTTCCTGAAAACCCTTGGAAAATATGAATTTTCTCCCCCTCAAAACCCCCCAAAAATACCCTTAAAATTGAGCTAGCAAGTTGGTTCAAGAATTGTGCCGTCGTAGGACCGAGATTGATTTTTGGTGAAAATTTCAAGAATTTCGCTATTATAGTTTGGCCGGAAAACTGCTAACGGCGTACGGCGTACGGCGGACAGACAGATTTTTTTTATTGGATATTCGGATTCTACATGCCTTGAAACGTAAAACATCAAATTTTGAGGGGGGGTTATAAATTGTTTTTTTCTTGGGCGATTACAATGGTTTATTATTGAATAATAAACCAAAAAAAAAAACAAAAAAAAAACATGAATCTGTTGGACACTGAAAATCTAAACTATAACGATTACCAAACTACTTTCAATGTTATTATGTTGATTGAGAGTGAGTTTGAACGTTAGGAATAAATGGAATAATCTATCCACAGATTTGGGACTCTTGGTTTACATACCGGATGCTTCGATCCAATTGATCTACCTTACAAAACTCAAATAATTTACTACACCATTGTTGGTTACTGAAATACACCAATTTACTCGTTCTTTATTTCGCCTAACGTTTGAGCATTGTAATGAAGTTATTCGGCCCTCAAAACCATGTTACTTATTGACAATTTAACGATGAATTCAAATCTTTTAACAAAAATTCTATGACCTACGTAGTTGTTTTTTTCTACTACCATAAACATTCCAAAAAACCGTGATTTTGAAACAAATTTTTTATAAATACAGCCTAAAAAGTATCCACTTTCAGTTCAATCAATACCAAACTTTGATTACGTAAACTAGACTTAAATCTGAACAATTTAGGTTTACAAACTACGAAAAAAGTGTTTTTGTTTAGAGGTTATGAGGTCTCAAACTTAGGTCCATATAAACATCGATTGCTCCCTTATTATGCCACCTAAAATTGATTTGTTAACATCGTTGGAAAGCTCTTGCTATGTACTTCCAAGTGCAATAGTGTTCATATTTTTTTCTCGACGTGGTTGGGAACGGTGCTCGAAAAAACCTTAAAAAAAGGACGGTCGGCATCACGTTTTTTGTTACACTTTCTTCTCTACACGCCATATGAGAATGCCGAAGAAAACGCTGCAAATGATTGTACAGTCTTGATTTTGAAGTTTGCGGGGGAGAAAAACTGGGCGACTCGTTCTCAATTTTCTTTATTGCCCGCCGAGCACTTTCGCCCCTTCGGGCATCATCAGGGCTTTGTAGCACCATTGGTAGCTACGGCCAAGTGCTCGGCGGGCAATAAAGAAAATTGAGAACGAGTCGCCCAGTTTTTCTCCTCCGCAAACTTCAAAATCAAGAAGATATGAAGCGACAACCCAAAAACGAAGATTGTACAGTGGTTTATTATTCCGAACATTTGTGAACGTTCCCACCGAAAAACAGATGGTAACTAGGTATAAGGGAAAACTCCGTAGCAACTATTGTAATTTCAATCATTTTCATTTTTCCTAATTTCTTAATTAAAAGCTAAACTTATTGCCTAACGGTATAGCTGGAGAGAGTGTTTGACGACCATTCCAATGAGTATAGAACGATTTTTATAGCTCCAAGAACTCTCGAGTTATTTATGTTTCCTGAAGAGGCCCAGAGCGGCGAAAGCGCCAGAGGAAATATAGAAACGCAATATGAGATAACGTCGCAATTAATGTCTCTACCTCAACCCCATGTCGAATCGAATGGATACGCGACAAACCACAACAAAAGTCGTTAAGTTAATAAAATCTTCGGAATATTTTATATAAAATCGCTAATAATCTTTAAAAACGCCCAAATTCATTACGAAATTAAATACACAAAAAAAAACCGAAACCTTGAACCTCGAACCGAAACTTCGAACGCGAATATTTAAGGAAACCATCCAACAAAAATGCGGACTAGATGCAATAATAATTCTCTTAAATTCTTCAAAAAGAATATATTTTTAAAATCCAAATTCCTCAACCACAGCGCTGTATATCTGCGATATGGCTTCCGCACAGTACGAAGAAAAAAAATCCACTTTCAGTCGAACTTGTATCGCTCTTATCACACGTTATCTATCGTCAGGTTCGTAAAAAATCGTCGATTTACAGGCGAAATTATAACAACCTTCGTTTTCAGCGATTGCAACGTTTGATAAAGGAATACTCGAATTAATGAACATTTTTAGTTTGAAAATATGAAGTCGATCGGGGGTTGTTAGTAAGGGATGAGGGTTGATGTGCAGATCGGGGCGGAAGGAGAAGAGGGTATTCAACTTCGCACCCACGATAAGGGAGGACCTCCCCTCCGTTCGCTCAATACGAGCACCCTCCACTCCCCCGGCCGTACTAACGCCGAAGTGTTTGTCCCTTACCGTGACTGCGCGAAACTAACCCGTAACAGCAACGGTTACGGTTTACGACTTCGATCCCAATACTAGGAACGATTTAAATCGTACAAAAACGCCGAGAAAGCCGATAAATAGCCGAATGTAAAAAGCGACGAAAGAGAGGCGAGAAAAGCGTCGACAAGAGAACACGCCCTATACCTGAATAGCGGTGATTTTTCAACGAGAACAACTCTCAACTGCATAAAAGCAGAGCGAGATTTTGATATTCACCGGTAGTTTGTCATTATGTCAGCACGACTGAGAGATAGAAGCTCATTTCAACATCGCTCACTGTCCAAGTTGACGGATACGGACAAGAAGCTCTATTTGTTACAGAAAATCACAGCTGAGGGGGAAAACTGCGTGAAAAATGACTTTGAGAGCATAGATGTCTTATGCGCTAAATAAGACATCTTACTTAGAACGATTTCGCAAATCAGAGACTCAGTTGCGATCAAATATCTAAAAGAGTGCATCAGTCGAAATTTTTAACTCAATACGATATTAATTATTTCATTAGAGAAGAAAAACGATAAAACATTGCGCGCAAGAGGCTCGTTTTATAATTTCCAGTTAAAACATAAATAATACACAGTGTACATAATTAATATCGGTTAGATTGGAAGAATTTAATCAAATTCCTTACGAGAGCATCTTTGGAAGCGTCGGGTTCGATTGGATGCGGGGACAGGCCTCCTTCGACGACGACTGAAGGGAAGAGAGAGTTTGAGGGTGAAACAGGGCCGCCCCCCAGTGGTTAAGGGCGGAAGGTCGAAAGAAGGGGCGGACCTGGGGGCGGCGTGTATGGTCCGAGTGCGAGAGCGACGGAAAACCAGGGGAGAGCGAGCGTCGGACAGAGACGGAACTGATCACCCCTCGCCACGCAGCTTCCTACTCAACCCCTTCTTTCTCTACTGTAGGGTCTGTTGTCATCAACCCCCCACTTCGAGGCGGTTTATTCTTCGGGCAGCTCTGGATGTCCGGCTAACAAGCCCTAGCTTAATTATAGGCGAAAACATTTTCCGATAAGGACGGAGGGAAGTTGTGGAATTCACCTCGAAGGCAAAAACACCGAGGTTTTTTGCGATTTTTGTCAAAAAATAATGCTATTGCATTTGTTAAAAAATATATTTAAAAAATAAGCCTGCAAATTATTTTACCGGGGTAAATTATTCCTTGCTTCAATTATGATTGAAAAATGCCATCCACTCGTGATAACAACCATCCCGGAACCTTCTGGAGCAATAAAATCGTTCTATATTCGATGGAAAGCTGGTCAAAAGCTGGTCTCTTCAGCTGTATCGTTAGGCAATTAATTTACATGGAATAATTACCTACAGACTTTGCCCTTAGTTACCAATAGGGAGTTTTTGCTTTTACCGGTGTTTTCCACGGTGGCCGTGGGGAATAAAACCATACGCATATAATGGTTACCGTCATCTGGACCGTGGATTGAGGTCTCTATTAGAGAAAAATAATTTTGCAAAGTAACCCATACTCCCCACTATCACCGTGGAAAAACACTGTTAGAAGCAAAAAGTCTCTAATCCAAACTCTTGTGGAAACGTTCACAAGAGTTTGGATTAGGCACTATAACTACATGGTTAGATGGTCTTTCCAAATCATGATCGAAGCAAAAAAAAAAAATAATAATAATAATAACTACCGTAAAATCAATTGCAGCGATTTCGACACGTAACACCACATCATACAAAATCCGTTTCATGCTTCAGAATCGAATTCTGGAGAAAAAGTTTTTTTACACAAAAAATACGTAGACATGTCTTATGCACATAACGATAAACATTTGGTGAACTGTTTTCCCCCGTTCATTGTCCAACCGGTTTATTTTATTTATTTTTTTTCAGAATATAGGTATCAAATCAACTAAAGTTTGATATAATTAAATACAGTATGATCGCGTCAATAAGAACAGTTCACACACGTTCATTTTTCCGGCTTGAGTTTGAGTTTATTTGTCTACTGTTAACTAATCTGCAATTATTCTTAAGCTTTGGAAAATAACAATATTTTTCGAACGGATACACGACGTTTATTTTTGACGTAGAGTTAGCAAAAAGATTAGATTAGAAACAGAGGCGGTGCTGCTATATTTGTAATGAAACTGGCTCACCTTGCCGCCTATTTTGTGTTATATCCTCAGAAACGGAACCAATGGCTGAAACGTGGCCAGACGATGTCTACGTCAAAGGAAAATTTAAAATATTATCTCTAGGTTTAATTGAAAAAAAAAAAAAAAAAACTGACGTGGTCAGCTTTGATTTTATAGGTAGCATATTATAGAATTCTCCAAATCTACCTACCCGATTATCGAATTCTCGATTTGGCACGCGTGGGATAACCCGAGTGACTCACCGAGGCCTGATTTGGACTTCGTCGACGAGATCTTAAACTGTCGTACGATTAGAATTCCAATATTCTTAATAATATGAACCTTAGACGGAAAAATGAAAAGCGATTTGGAGTTGAGACGGATTACGAAATAGCCTATAAATGGCTCCGTGAATTAACCAGTTTTTAAACGTTCACTCAGTAATTAGTTTTAATGTCAGAAACGGTAATAAAAAGCGCATTTGCGAAAGATACAACGGACGCTCCAATAATTTTAAAACGGCCTACAATAACGCTGAATCGCTATAGTTTAACTGAACGCGCGAATGGCAACTTAACTGAAAATAAAGATTAGAAGTTTTATGTAAGAAAAAAGTGCAGACGGTAAACGAAAGGTAACGGTTATTATTTTAATTTATCCGACTTCCTTTTATTTGGTTGATTCTATACACGTCTCAACACAGTTTCCAGAAGTAGCAGTTAGAATAATAATATTACTGAACAAGATAAATTAATATAATAGTGATCGAATAGAATTACGTTGAATATTCCATTCGATAGCAAGAGCTTGAAAATCATTGAGGTACAAAATTTACAATTGTATATGATAAGTCAATATAGACAGTTTCTTCAAATGTCAAAACCGTCCTCGACCCCCTCCCTTCACCATCGCCTGGCCAGTTTCTCGATAAAAAACGTATAACCTATAAATACCTGTAAATGATCAAATAAACGATTGACCTAAAAACCTATAAATGGTTGAACGTTCGAATAAAATTGTTGGAATTGAGTGATCATCACGTAAAGGAGGGAAACCTTGATGTGACCTCTATCCTTCCTCCGCATCCTCCTATCATTCCAGATAATCAATTAATGCAATGGATTCACATTTTCGATAGTTTACGAATATCGATAGGGAATAGATGAAAAATATCTTGCTCGACGAAATCAATGTTTCTCAGAATCTCTAGTATAATTTTATACATTGAAAGGCTACAAAAATCTTTTATGGCTGTAGACAATCATCGTTTTTTCCTTTTCGCAAGGGTTTTTTTCCAGGCCAAACTCGATAGAGGGCAAAAAATTGATGTGATAAATTTACCACAAAAGAGATATTTAAAAAAAATAAATACCGTAGTTTTTGCTTAAAAACCACATTCCCTTGATTTGGATTTCTTCAATCCACAATATAAATGATAAAAACTCATCATTTTCTAGACGTCGAATTCAAATGAACTTACAAGGGTAATATTTCCGAACGAATTACTCAAGTTGGTCATATTTGGATTAAGCTTCGCCGCTATTGAAGATATAACTTCACTTCAACACTTCACTCGGGCCTTGTTAGGCCACAATCACTGCGCGTGATACGAACGGGCGATAAATTTCCACACACGTCATAGATCGGCGTCGATTCGCGAGATTCTCAACCGACGGTTACTGGCTGTTCACGCTGCGGATCAGGGCTTGACTGACTAACCGACTAAGGCGAAGTCCCTCCCAACGGCTCACGATCCCCCACATGGACATACGAATACCGCGCGGAGGCTGAGGCTTAACGTTGGAGTATGGGATCGGCATGTGGCGTACGACTCGAATCGACCGACTTCCTCGTTAATGAGGAAAATTGATCGAGATCCTAGCGGGGTTCATTCACATTCGATCGAGAATTTTATCATTTGAGAGCATATAGGTAGTTATAGTTGATACACGGAGAAATAGTAAGCCCGAAAAGAGCTCGAATGCAAATTCGCTAAGAGAAAGGAAGAAACTTCTAAGAATTGGCCTAGCAGACGATTTCTTGGCAAGACGTTTACTAGGAGACGGTTTCTTCGGAAGCATTCCACTAGATGTTTTCTAACCGAGTCATTCGACTAGGAGACGGTATCTTAGTGAGACGTTTGTCTAGGATACGGTTTCTTAGGAGACGTTTGCCTAGAAGACGGTTTCTCAGTGAGACGTTTGCAAAGGAAATTGTATCTTGGCAGACGGTTTCTTCAGACAATACGAAAACCTTGAAATGGCCTAAATGTCGTCGTGAGACCGACGGGTTCATACTGTCTGAATCTCATTGAAAGAGAATGCGAGGGTAATTCGGGAACCATTTCAAATGTAACAATTAATTTTTCTTTTCCTAGTCGTCACTTTTTTTGATGCCCAGGAGGTGTGAGGGGGAGAAAACGCGGGCGACTCGTTCTCCAATTCCTCATTTTTTGCTGGCCGAGCACTTTCGCCCATTCGGCCACAGCTGTGGACCCTATTGCTCCACGTCACCCTGAATTAATTTTCGGCCACGAAAGCAAAACCTTGGCTCTTGTTTTTACACGATGCGAATCGACTCGGATGAATGGAGACTGGGTTTAAATACTTTACTCCACAGTGGGAGATGTGAGTTGCCTTCGGAGGGCAACGGAAGCGTGTTGGCGTCTATGGCTTGACTGTTGGCGTGCCTTGATCTCCGTTGTGCCTCTGTGTTGTACGGTTGCGTCGGTTTGCGTGTGCTCTGCTCCGGTATAGCAATTTCACCTTGCGATCCGAGCTATTCGGACGAAAACTTGCGGGGGAACGTTTTGAACTTCTTCCAATCCGACGCCCACAGCAACTTCGGCCTACCAGCAGCTACGAGCTACATTAGCCGGCTCTCAATCTATCCTCACGTCTTGTGCATTCAGGGACCGGAAACCGCGCGTGGGCTCTGACCCAAAGTGCTAGGGCTAAGGACTTCGCACGATCTGGGGAATTTCGAAGAAAATAAACTTCGCAGGGAGTACAAAATTTGAAAAAATAGAAAATCGTATTGTTGTTTTTTAACCTTTGTTTTTATGGGAAATAATAATAATAATTTCATGGCTTGAAATGGGACATAAACTTACTTACAGTATAATGTGCTTTTTTCGAATCGTCAATAATAATTTTTTTCAAATAACTATACCTACTTCTGGTTTTTCGAATTCTTAAACCAAGTATTTACAATGCTATTCTCGATTAAAGGCGAAATAAAGCTCTAATATCCTAGAGAAAATATTTCCCCACTTTTCAACCTGTTACTTTATTGTTTGTAATGATAAGTAATTTTATGAGGACTCGATTCCCCGTTGATGAGGAAAAGTATGGTAACTCTTTCTTAATTGGGAAATTTATCATCGAATCCTCTTAGCCAATTCGAGTGTAGAGTATTTTCAAGTATTTGACGCAAAATGGCACGTTGTCGTGGTGAAAATAGCGAAAAAGCAGAGAGTTTAAGAACTCGAAGATAACAGAAGGACCATCTGTTCAACTCGGGATCGGTGAGCGTTGGTGACTTGCGCAACCGTTTTCACGACGGATACGACCTGAAGGTAAAGACATGCGCAATGTGGGAGAACTGGCCTCTAACGGCGACGTCACTCTCGAAGAAATTCGTTCGAAACCCCGTGAGATGACCGAATACGGGCGGAAAAAAGGCTAAACATCGTTCAAATATCAAATTTTAACGACACCTGTTTCCTCCTTCGATATTGAATTCAATAGAAGGTCGCCTGCAATGTGCAACCGTACGCCGATAGTCAAGGCCGACAGGTTCTGCACGTAGAAGATCCAGCAGTCTGAGAAATGGAGCCAGATTGAATGATACTAGAATATCAATCGATAAGGCGACAACATTGCAATAAGAACGGAAAAGAGCATTCCGAAACAGAATTTTCACTTTTTGAAAAACACGCTCTGCTACCACTCAAGTAATATAGCTAAAACAATTCTACCGGCCAATAAAATTAATTTTGGTTCCGTTAAATCGATTTGAATAATATTAGTACGAAAATAAAATATTCAAGGTGGAAACAATAATCAGTAAATAGCAAGGGGAAACATTTTCGCATTTTTTCGCGACTGTCTTTTGAAAAATCGAAATCGTCTCCTTCAGTCAAACGGAAGACAAACTAAATGATAGTTTGCTTATATTTAATACAAACTGAAGGAAACAAAAGGAAAAGTTGCTATATTGACACCACAACAACATTAGCTTCTTTCAAAAGGAACCACACTAAAAAGAACAACGACTGAACGACCCATTACTAGCAACGGTCTCTATAGAGACGGTGAACTACCTACCTCACTTTCTCATTGGTTCTTTTACCTCGCCACGCGAAGGGAGCCCAACTAGGTAGGTGAGGGGACCCAACATCAAATTTCAAACTGAATCAGAATGAATGAAATTTTTAACCAAGTTCCCTCAGTTTGGCATCGTTCGCGCGTAAATAATCCAACAGGAAATTCTGTCTCGTCTCAATTCGACTTAGCGCCCCCGTGTTTTCATAATCCGCCTGTCCGCTCTATATTCAAATAAATAGCGCATCGTGCGACCGTATTCTGTCATCTATATCCGGACAAACCTGACCCGCGTAGAAAACTACCACCGGATTGTCAGCGCCTTCGAACATTTTCAACTGTTGCCATCACAGAAATACTTTCAGCGGAGGAGTAAAAATATCGAACGACAGTCATGAGAGTCGGGAAAAAACAAACGAAAGGAAAATCTATTCGGTGACGCGTTTTCTGTTTATATATTTAAACCAGTGTGTGCATAGATCACACAGTACTTCTATGTTTGAGTTGGTAACAGGTATAATCGATAATAAAAATAAGATAATCGTACGAAGGCCGCAACGTTAATTTACAACAACTCAAATTTCAAGAATTTTTCTGGGAGATATGAGAATATTTGTTACTCAGACAATAGACAGATGGACGCGAGAACAGAAAATTGCTAGACTAGAAAAATTGCTCAACTGTTTTGTTTTTATGCCAATTTGTTCATAATTTATCTGCCTATGAGAGCCTAGCTCCAATTTTTGTTCAACAATGTGATATGGCGTGTAGAGAAGAAAGTGTTAGAAAGAAGGAAGAAGAAAGGGTTAGACATCAGGCTACAATGAATAATGAAGATTTTCGTTGAAACTAACTCATAGAGAATACAGTTCGTTCTTCAATTATAAAATAATAATATTCACTAGCGGCAGTCATTTGGAAAATAAATCTGTATAAGTAAATGTATATCTAATAATCAAATATACAATTAACATAATTTGTTTATCCAATAAATAAACATACAATTAAAACCAGTGGTGTGCATAGATCACACAGTACTTCCATGTTTGAGTCGGTAACTGGTATAACCAATTATAAAATCGAGAAAATCGTACGAAGGCCGAAACGTGACCCTAGCGGTAAAGATCAGGCGTCATTCACTCGCCATTACAAATATTTAATACCTCTAGCGTCAAATGTATTGATTTTTGCACCCTGTAAAAAGCTTAACAGCGATAAACGGCGTAGAGCGGAAGTACGGTATGTGATCAAAACAAAACAAAACATGGTCGTTGTAGGTCACATTTAAAGCAAAGAGTTACAAAGTTACAAAAGCGCTAAGTGAAATAACTGAAATTGCGTTTAACAAGGAAGTACTGCAGGTGACCCCGATAATAAAAATCAAGCAACATTCATCTGTCATAAAGAAAGATTTAAAGTCTAAAGTATATTCACTCTTGTGGTCTATAAAAATCTCTAATGCAAAAAAACGGCATAAGGCGGAAGTACTGTGTGTTACCCAAACCATGCAAAACAAGTTCTGTGAACGTGGTCAGAGTTGGTCAAATATATAGCAAAGAGCCCCAAAAAGTACAGTAACTGAAAATGCGTTTTGCGAGGAAGTACTGCAGGTGACCCCAATAATAAACAAGCAACAAGCAATATTCAGCTGTCATATAGAAAATTTAAAGTCTACTGTATATTCACTCTTGCGGTCTATTAAAATCTCAAAAGTTAAAAAATGGCATAAAGCGGAAGTACTGTGTGTTACCCAAACCATACAAAACAAGTTTTGTGAACGAGGTCAAAGTTGGTCATATTTATAGCAAAGAGACCCTAAAAGTACAATAACGCTTAATAAAATAACTGAAAATGGTTTTACGAGGAAGTACTGCAGGTGACCCCAATAATAAAAATCAAGTAATATTCAGCTGTCATATAGAAAATTCAAAGTCTAATGTATATTCACTCTTACGGTCTATTATATCTCAAAAGTTAAAAAAAGGCATACTGCGGAAGTACTGTGTGCTATCCAAACTATGCAAAACAAGTTTTGTGAACGAGGTCAAAGTTGGTCATATTTAAAGCAAAGAAACCCAAAAAATACAAATTAAACAACAGAAAATGCGTTTTACGAGGAGGTACTGCATGTGACCCCAATAATAAAAATCAAGCGATATTCAACTGTCATATAGAAAAATTTTAAGTCCTCCAGCGTTCAATTATATTCATTTTTGTGGTCTATAAAAATCAAAATGTAGCAGATGTGCAAATAACGCGGATGTACTGCATGTGACCCACTTCATAAAAATCAGGCATCATTCAATCGTCAACCCCAACATTTTAAGACCTCAAACATTCAAATACATTGAGTTTTGCGGTCTGTAAAAATCAAAATACAAAACATGCACTTGTGAAATCGTGAAAAACGCTCATAACGTGGAGGCATTGTATGTGACCCACTATACAAAAAATCTCGTGTTTTCTGCTTGCCATAACCGACATTTCAAACCCTCAAACGTAGAAAAATATTGACTCTCATAGCCTGTAAAAATCGAAACAGAAAAAACTTTGAACGCTTATATCTCGGAAGTACTGTGTGTAATTCAAAATCCGGAAAAACCTAATTTTGCACAATCACTGGGAAAACATTCTCTGAAAATTTCATGGGGTTTCATCCATTTTTCAGGGAGATATGGCGATTTATGTCAGTTTGTGACCACAGACAGACGGACAGACGGACAGACGGACACACAGACACACAGACACACAGACACTTGTTCAGAAAGTGTTTCTGAGTATACTACTATGAAAATTTCTTCCATCAGGACCTCGGTTCCGAATTCGACTTTTCAGACGATCTCAATACTTCCATTTACTACGTAAACATGGAAGTAAAAAAAGGTTCTTACTTCTTTACGTACTTCTTTTCCAATTAAGGAAATTTCATTGAAATTTCTCTCTGCTCTATTTACCCAAAGAAACCGCAATGTAATGATTCGTTTTTACTTCCATGTTTACGTAGTAAATGGAAGTATTGAGATCGTCTGAAAAGTCGAATTCGGAACCGAGGTCCTGATGGAAGAAATTTTCATAGTAGTATACTCAGAAACACTTTCTGAACAAGTGTCTGTGTGTCTGTGTGTATGTGTGTCCGTCTGTCTGTGGTCACAAACTGACATAAATCGCCATATCTCCCTGAAAAATGGATGAAACCTTATGAAATTTTAAGGGAATGTTCTCCCAGTGATTCTGCAAAATTAGAGTTTTCCGAATTTTGGATTACACACAGTACTTCCGAGATATAAGCGTTCAAAGTTTTTTCTGTTTCGATTTTTACAGGCTACGAGAGTCAATATTTTTCTACGTTTGAGGGCTTGAAATGTCGGTTATGGCAAGCAGAAAACACTAGATTTTTTGTATAGTGGGTCACATACAATGCCTCCACGTTATGAGCGTTTTTCACGATTTCACTAGTGCATGTTTTGTATTTTGATTTTTACAGGCCGCAAAACTCAATGTATTTGAACGTTCAAGGTCTTAAAATGATGGGGTCGGCGATTGAATGATGCCTGATTTTTATGAAGAGGGTCACATGCAGTACTTCCGCGTTATTGGCACATTTGCTACATTTTAATTTTTATAGACCACAAAAATGAATATATTTGAACGCTGGAGGACTTAACATTTTTCTATATGACAGTTGAATATTGCTTGATTTTTATTATTGGGGTCACCTGCAGTACCTCCTCGTAAAACGCATTTTCAGTTATTTTATTAAGCGTTATTGTACTTTTAGGGTCTCTTTGCTATAAATATGACCAACTTTGAACTCGTTCACAAAACTTGTTTTGTATAGTTTGGGTAACACACAGTACTTCCTCTTCATGACATTTTTTGGCTTTTGATACTAATTATAAACCGAAATGGTGAATACTTTAGACCTCAAATTTTTTATATGATAGCTGAATATCGCTTGATTTTTATTATCAGGGTCACATGCAGTATTTCCTCGTAAAACGATTTTCAGTTATTTTATTAAGCGTTATTGTACTTTTTGGGTCTCTTTGCTTTAAATATGACCAACTTTGACCTCGTTCACAAAACTTGTTTTGCATGGTTTGGGTAACACACAGTACTTCCGCTTCATGCCGTTTATTGACTTTTGAGAGTAATTATAAACCGCAAGAGTGAATGTACTTTAGACTTTAAATTTTTCTACATGACAGCTGAATAATTATATTGCTCGATTTTTATTATCAGCGTCACATGCAGTACTTCCTAGGTAAAACGCATTTTCTGTTATTGGACTTTTTGGGGCTGTTTGCTGTATATTTGACCAGCTCTGACCACGTTCACAGAACTTGTTTTGTATAGTTTGGATAACACACAGTAATTCCGCCGCATGGTATTTAACATTGTAATGGCGAGTGAAAGACGCATGTACCATACTATACCATGGTTATAACTGTTACCGACTCAAACATGGAAGTACTGTGTGATCTATGCACACCACTGGTTTGCATTTGTCATCCGGAAAAGCCGAGCTTCGGAAGTGAACCAAGGGAGTGTTTTCCTAGCACCCTCATCCGAACTGACTCATGCGGAGCTCAAGCCCATTTTTAGTTCCATGTTTTTTTACTATCGCGACATCCGAAGTTCAGCAACTCGCTCTCGGGCGATCATCACATTCGTCATCTTCCCCTTGCGAACCGTTTCGATAGTAATCTATTCTCCTTGACGTTCTTCGCTTTACGTTTTCCCTTTCTTTCGGAGAGCGCAATAAAAAGCGAAAACGACTGGGTGGAACGCGTAAAATTTAACTGCTTTATAACGTTTTTCAGCTCAAGTACCCGAAAAAGAGCTGCTTTTATCAAAAATAACTTAGAGCACAGAAATGCTTTTTAGCTTTTCCAAAGGTATCTCAAAATAGAAACTGGTTAAAAAATCACTTAAAATCGACTCGGAAAATCGGAACATTTCCACATTTTTAACCGACTTCAAAAGGAGGAGGTTACTATGGTTGACTTGCGGGTTTTTTTCGGTATGTGTTGTCTGCTGGCGTTCAGCTCCTGTTAGTCCGATCGGGTTTCTATTTTTTTCGTTTGAAAGGGCTACAATCCAGGTAGGTCCCATGGTTTTTTTCAATTGAGTCCATCCAGTAGTTACGTCCCCAGACGGGAAAAATGCCGGAAACGTAATTTTCGCGAAAAGAGGAAGTTTTGACTTTGCAAGCTTATAACTTCTAGAAAAATTGCTCGATTGTTTTCAAGAAATAACTTGGTTTTGAGGGTCGAATAACTTCATTACAATGCACAAACGTTTGGCGAATTCATTTGCGAAATAAAGAACGAGTAAATTGGTGCATTTCAGTAACCAACAATGGTGTAGTAAATTATTTGAGTTTTGTAAGGTGGATCAATGGGATCAAAGCATCAAAAAGTAATGAAGTTAGAAGATTTCTCAACAGAATTACACGTGTTATTTTCAGGTTCTGGAAACCGCCAACTGCAGTTAAGCTCGCTCTAGGTTCCCAGCTCTTCGGCTTCAGAACCTTGAAATTTTCGGACTCCAGACCAAGCATCACACGAAACATTTCACTGTATACAGAGTTAAAGAGCATGCAATTTCACCTTTTCCTTGTCGTCGCATATCTTGATGTCTGGGGGTTGTGAGGGAAAGAAAAACCAGGCGAATCATTCTCCAATTCTTTATTGGCTGGCCAAGCACTTTCGCCCATTCGGGCATCATCAGGGAGACATGGAGTCATAGGGTCCACAGCCCACATTGAAGAATCAGCCGCCAGGTTTTTCTCCCCCTCACAACCCCCGGACATCATGAAATTTCACGTCAATAGATCTCTATGACTTCTAAATTCGACCAATATATTTATGAGGTCACAATCGGCAGTCAACGAACCCTCCTTACGTGAAAACTGCAGTTAACTGACTTTTATCGCCGACGCCTACGATTTGGAAACGGCTACTGTACGTGAAAACACATCGGGATGAAAGTATTAGAGCATCCAATTCTGCGTTCAGAAAGTATTAAAAATTTTAATTTTGCCCAAATGTCTGCACTGTATACCGACGGATCTCCATATTTCTCTCCAATCGAAAGTTTGGCAAAATTGATGAAGAAAAAAAGCGCGATTCATTTGCACGATAAATCTTTCAATTTTTAGCACTGACGGGAATGACCTGAACGTGAGGAACATGATCGAAATATTATCCGCGGTATAGGAAACCAAGCCTGCTCAACGAAAATGTCAAACCTGGCTGAGATCATACGCTTAGCTCATTCGTGAGATCATTCTATGAATCTATCTCAACCGTCAAAAAATAGTTTCAACGAGTAGAAAAATTCCCGAACAGTAAAAATGATGAAATTAATTTGTTACATCTGTAAAGCGAGTTCAATTGATAGAGTGTACAAATCAATAAACTAAAATAATAAAATAAATAAATATAAAATAATTTAAAAACTTAAAAATGAATAAATAATATAAAAATTTAAAAATTACAAAATAAAAACTAATATAGAATAAATAATTGCAGCATAAAATGACTAGAAACAAAAACCACTGGTGTGCTCAGTATTTCCATGTTTGAGGTGCTAACAGGACCATTAAGTACAAGAAATTATACCACATTCAAATTGACCGGTCATTGCCAAATATGTAATCAGTTGAAAAACGCTGCAAATGATTGTACAGTGGTTTATTATTCCTTCACTTCAATAATAATTTCAGAATCCTATCCATTTATGATAGTAATTATTCAGAACATGTGTAAACGTTTCAACCGAAAAACAGATCGGTAACTATCGGGGAAAATTCCGTAGCAACTATTGTAATTTTAATAAATTTTATTTTTCTCAATTTCCTAATTAAAAACTAAATTTTTTGCCTAACAGTACAGCTGGAGAGAGTGTTTGTCGACGATTCCAATGAGTATAGAACGATTTTTATAGCTCCAAGAACTCTCGAGTTATACCCTCATGTCAAATTTCTGAAAACCTCCCAAATTCGATACAAAAGCTGTGATAACTCGAGAACGAATGGAGCTATCGACCCCGCGATGGTCTCATTCGATTCAGCGTCCAAAAATCTATATAATTTGATACCACGTACACATTTTTCTGAAAAACCCTGGAAAATATGAATTTTCTCCCCATCAAAACCCCCCAAAAATACCCTTAAAATTGAGCTAGCAAGTTGGTTCAAGAACTGTGCCGTCGTAGGACCGAGATTGATTTTTGGTGAAAATTTCAAGAATTTCGCTATGATAGTTTGGCCGGAAAACTGCTAACGGCGTACGGCGTACGGCGTACGGCGTACGGCGTACGGCGGACAGACAGAATTTTTTTTATTGGATATTCGGATTCTACATGCCTTGAAACGTAAAACATCAAGTTTTGAGGGGGGGTTATAAATTTTTTTTTCTTGGGCGATTACAATGGTTTATTATTGAATAATAAACCAAAATCAGTGGTCGGTTGAGTCGGTGACATGAATAACCAATTATAAAATCAAGAAGCTCGTACTAAGGGCGCAACGTTATTACTCTAAAACTTTATTGAAAAACTAGCTAACAGAACCCAAAAATAAAATAAACGCACGAATTAGGTTAATCATGCGGAAGTGCAGTATGTGAGCCTAACATAACGATACAAGCCAAGTTTTTGAGAATGGGATAATTTTTATGAACCTCCAGCATCAAAGCAACCTATTGATTCTTTCGCGGCCTGTAAAACTCGAAATAGTCACTAAACCTCAGAAGTCGGAAGTACAGTGTGTGATCTAATCGATACAAAACAACTGGACAAACCTTGAGGCGTCGTGATTTTTTCGTAAGTCTCGTTCTCGATCATAACATCATATATATATGTAAGATTCAATGTTCATCGAATCTTCACCCTCCACCGTTTATGTAAGCTGATTAGATAAGATATAGGATAGAGGATTCATATTCAGTTCGAATTGTAATATTGAAGGGCTCACACGTCAATGTACGTCAACGGACATTCGTTCTAGATTCAGGTGAGCCCTTACGTACAAATTAATTATCCTAACCGAAGCTAATATTTCTTTTATATTTTGTAATTTTGTGTTATTTTTGTAATAAATACAGTTTGTACTGCATCTGTCGATGTCCCGTGCCTGAAGAAGAAGAAGGAGAAGAGTCTTACATATATATCTATATATGATTATTATTTATAATTAAATACAGCAATATAGATCGTGACAGAAATCCAGAAAAGCTGAGGATGTATTGCGCATGATTTAGGAGCTGATTCGCTCTTCGGCAATAGTCGCCCGCGGGTGAAATATCGAAAAATGCCGAAGGAACTGGCGAGAAAATTTTCGAGCGAATGAGCTCGAGGACAGATCTGCATCAGTTTTGCTCTTTGCCAAGCAATTGCTTCCCGCAAGATCCTGTATCGTACAACAGAATTGACAAAGGATGCATTGGCAGGCTCGATAGCCCCCTCATCACAGCCTCTGGCTATCTTCACCTCGTGCAGAGCCAGATATCGATTGTTAAGTGATTAAGCTCACATCTACGGGAGCAGGAATTCAGCAACTCACACGCGAGTAGGTATAAAGGGCTCCCGTTTATCCCCTGCAATCACTTTCCATTACTAGACCCCAGCGCGCTCTATAGTTCTCATGCCTTCATCATTACGCTCTCATACCTACGCCAGTCGCTCAAAAGCCGAGCGAACTACTGGAATACTCCTAAGGAGAATCAATCCTTAAATAATGCTTGTGTTTAAATCTAAAAACCTCGAGGCGACATGAGGATGAGGGGTTGAATACGAAAAGCGGGGAAATGTAGCGATGATATACATTTTCGGTAGATAATCAGAAATACTGCAACACGTCGATACCTACAGATGGAATAATAAGGCAAAGTATCAATACCTAGAGATGAAAAGTACTACAAGATGGAAAAGTAGGGCAAATTATTGATACCTACAGATGGAAAAATACTGCAAAGTATCGATACTTTGAGAAGAAAAAATAAAGCAATACGTACCTACCTAGGGACGGAAAAAACTAAAGTATCGATAACTAGAGATGGAAAAATATGACATAGTATCGTTACCTAGGGATGGAACAATAAGCCACAGTATCAATACCTAGTGATGAAAAAATACCTAGAGCCTAGATATGGAATTAAGCTGGAACATATTGATACGTAGAGATGGAAAAAACGGCCTAGTGTCAATACAAAGAGATGGAAGAATACTGAGAGCAACGGTACCTACCTAGGGATGGAACATCAAGGCACAGTATCAATACCTAGTGACGAAAAATTACTGCAACGTATCGATGCCTAGAGATGGAATTACGCTGGAACGTATCGATACGTAGAGATGGATAATAAGGCAAAGTATCGATACCTAGACGTAGAAAATAGAGTAACTGGGTAACTAAAAATATTTCGAAATAACGGTTTTTCAACAAGAACGAGAATACTTTTCGAAATACTTAGGTAAAACGCTGCAAATGATTGTACAGTGGTTTATTATTCCTTCGCTTCGATAAGGATTTACGAAGACTATCCATTTGTGATTTTAATTATTCCGAACATTTATGAACGTTCCCACCGAAAAACAGAGATGGTAACTATAGGGCAAAACTCCGTAGCGACTATTGTAATTTTAATCAATTTTATTTTTCTTAATTTCCTAATTAAAAGCTAAACTCATTGCCTAACGATACAGCTGGAGAGAGTGTTTGACGACCATTCCAATGAGTATAGAACGATTTTTATAGCTCCAAGAACTCTCGAGTTATACCCTCATGTTAAATTCTTGAAAATCTCCCAAATTCGACACAAAAGCTGCGATAACTCGAAAACTAATAGAGCTATCGACCCTGCGATGGTCTCATTCGATTCAGCGTTCAAGAATCTATATAATTTGATACCAAATACACATTTTTCTGATAAACCTTGGAAATATGAATTTTCTCCCCCTCAAAACCCCGCAAAAATATCCTTAAAATTGAGCTAGCAAGTTGGTTCAAGAATTGGGCCGTCGTAGGACCGAGATTGATTTTTGGTCAAGAGATTATATTATGTCAAGAATTTAGCTATTAGGTATAGTTTGGCCGGAAAACTGCTAACGGCGTACGGCGGACGGACAGAATTTTGGTTTATTATTCAATAATAAACCATTGTAATCGCCCAAGAAAAAAAATTTCTAACCCCCCTCAAAATTTGATGTTTTACGTTTCAAGGCATGTAGAATTTGAATAGCCAATAAAAAAAAATTCTGTCCATCCGCCGTACGCCGTACGCTGTCCGCCGTTAGCAGTTTTCCGGCCAAACTGTAAGAGCTAAATTCTTGACATTTTTACCAAAAATCAATCTCGGTCCTACGACGGCCCAATTCTTGAACCAACTTGCTAGCTCAATTTTAAGGGTATTTCGTCTAACACACGGGTAGGTCGTCAAACACTCTCCAGCTGTATCGTTAGGCAGTAAGTTTAGCTTTTAATTAGGAAATTAAAAAAAGAAAAATAATTAAAATTACAATAGTTGCTACGGCGTTTCCCCCTATGTTACCATCTGTTTTTCGGTGGGAACGTTCACAAAGGTTCGGAATATTTAAAATGACAAATGGATAGTCTTCTTAAATCAATATTGAAGCGAAATAATAATAAACCACTGTACAATCATTTGCAGCGTTTTTACTTCCATGTTTACGTAGTAAATGGAAGTATTGAGATCGTCTGAAAAGTCGAATTCGGAACCGAGGTCCTGTTGGAAAAAATTTTCATAGTAGTATACTCAGAAACACTTTCTGAACAAGTGTCTGTTCGTCTGTGTGTCTGTGTGTCTGTGTGTCTGTGGTCACAAACTGACATAAATCGCCATATCTCCCTGAAAAATGGATGAAACGCTATGAAATTTTGAGGGAATGTTTTCCCAGTGATTGTGCAAAATTAGGTGTTTCCGAATTTTGAATTACACACAGTACTTCCGAGATATAAGCGTTCAAAGTTTTTTCTGTTTCGATTTTTACAGGCTATGAGAGTCAATATTTTTCTACGTTTGAGGGCTTGAAATGTCGGTTATGGCAAGCAGAAAACACTAGATTTTTTGTATAGTGGGTCACATACAATGCCTCCAAGTTATGAGCGTTTTTCACGATTTCACTAGTGCATGTTTTGTATTTTGATTTTTACAGGCCGCAAAACTCAATGTATTTGAATGTTTGAGGTCTTAAAATGTTGGGGTTGTCGATTGAATGATGTCTGATTTTTATCAAATGGGTCACATGCAGTACTTCCGCGTTATTTGCACATTTGCTACATTTTGATTTTTATAGACCACAAAAATGAATATATTTGAACGCTGGAGGACTTAAAATTTTTCTATATGACAGTTGAATATCGCTTGATTTTTATTATTGGGGTCACATGCAGTACCTCCTCGTAAAACGCATTTTCAGTTGTTTATTTTGTATTTTTTGGGTTTCTTTGCTTTAAATATGACCAACTTTGACCTCGTTCACAAAACTTGTTTTGCATAGTTTGGATAACACACAGTACTTCCGCAATATGCCATTTTTTAACATTTGAGAATAGACCGCAAAAGTGAACATACCTTAGACTTTAAATTTTCTATATGACAGCTGAATATTGCTTGATTTTTATTATTGGGGTCACCTGCAGTACCTCCTCGTAAAACGAATTTTCAGTTATTTTATTAAGAGTTCTTGTACTTTTAGGGTTTCCTTGCTATAAATATGACCAACTTTGACCTCGTTCACAAAACTTGTTTTGTATGGTTCGGGTAACACACAGTACTTCCGTCGTACGCCGTTTTTAAGCTTTTGAGATTCTTATAAACGGCAAGAGTGAATATACTTTAGACTTTGAATTTTTCTATATGACAGCTGAATATCGCTTGATTTTTATTATTGGTATCACATGCAGTACTTCCTCGTAAAACGCATTTTCATTTATTGTACTTTTTGGGGCTCTTTGCTATATATTTGACCAACTCTGACCACGTTCACAGAACTTGTTTTGTATTGCTTGGATAACACACAGTACTTCCGCCGTATGCCGTTTTTTTGCATTAGAGATTTTTATAGACCACAAGAGTGAATATACTTTAGACTTTAAATTTTTCTTTATGACAGTTGAATGTTGCTTGATTTTTATTATCGGGGTCACCTGCAGTACTTCCTCGTTAAACGCAATTTCAGTTATTTCACTCTAGCGCTTTTGTAACTTTCGGGTCTCTTTGCTTTAAATGTGACCTACAACGACCATGGTTTGTTTTGTTTTGATCACATACCGTACTTCCGCCCTACGCCGTTTATTGCTGTTGAGCTTTTTACAGGGTGCAAAAATCAATACATTTGACGCTAGAGGTATTAAATAGGTACCTATTTGTAATGGCGAGTGAATGACGCCTGATCTTTACCGCTAGGGTCACACGCCGTACATCCATGCTATCCAGTAGTTTTTTCGATCAGAAATATTCACATTAGCCAAAAGTCAATATAGTTGAACGTTCGAAAGGACGTGAAATGTTATCTATGGCGCGTGAATGACGATCGATTTTTATCATTGAAGTCGCCGTATACCATATTTCCGCTATTGTTGGGTCTCCTGGCTGGTTTTTCAATAACAGCTGTTGTAATTTAACGTTTCGGCCTTCTTACGATTTTCTCGATTTTATAATTGGTTATACTATTTACCGACTCAAACATGGAAGTACTGTGTGATCTATGCACACCACTGGTTTTTATTGAATATTCGGATTCTACATGCCTTGAAACGTAAAACATCAAATTTGGGGGGGGGGGTTAGAAAATGTTTTTTCTTCGGCGATTACAATGGTTTATTAGGTACCTATTGAATAATAAACAAAAAACGTGAAGACGTAAAAGAGGAAGTTCTAAGCGTTAATATTCCCCAATTTTGACTCATAATTTAACTCGATTGGTGATGGTTGTAAGGTTGTCCGTACACCTGGTATTGTTATTAAGGTTTCCCTTCGATAGCTTGCCAACTTAAAAAGGAAGCATCCCAAGCGAAGAAGAGTCGGCGGTAGTTGAGTAAACATTTGGGTGCGGAATCATAAATCCTCAGTGAAAACTGCCCCATTCCACCGGCGAGGGGAGGAAAACATCGCCAAAATACAATAAAAATGTCGTCCCCCCGATAGGGAGAACTGTTTGGGATTGTGCGATAGAATGCAATGAAGATACGGGAAATTGATGGAACCGAGAGAGACACAAGGTCGGAGGGCCGTCGTATCGAACAAGGGGACTCTCGGCATCGTGGCGCCCGACTAGGAGTCTCCTGTCTCCCGGAGGCGGTTGGGAAGAGTCCTCGATACGGAGGCGGGGGTGGCCGGCGCCGGGACGCCTGGGCACCACATCTGTCGCAGCATCCTCCGCAGCAGTCCCGCCTCCGCGGCGCTCCTTTCACATCTTAAGCCGCCAATGGTCGCTACTCTTCTCACGGATCTTTCGACTACCGTCGCGAATAAAAAGGGCTTTATAGTGTATCCCCTTATTTTTATTATTTTTTCGGTGAGAACGTTCACCTGGTTTATAATTAATTTGCATTAGTATCTCAGCAAGTTGAAAAACGTGTACTTCCCAAAAAGAAATAAACGGAGGAGAATTGAACGGAATTCGAATCATGCGGAAATTGAGAGATTTTTAAGGGTACTGAGCGCGATTTTTGGTTTATAATTCAATAATATTGGTTCGTTATATGTACAGTATTAAACCATCATACTCGCCAAGATAACAAATGTTTCTAACCTCCCTCAAAATTTGATCTTATTCGTTCCGAATATCCAATTAAAAAAAAAAAAAAAAACGCTGCAAATGAGGTAGCAGTGGTTAATTAATCCATCGCTTCAATAATGATTTATGAAAACTACTCATTTGTGATAGTAATTATCCCGAACATTTTTTGTTACAAAAGATTGGTAGATAACTCATAAGTAAGATCATAGGGGAAAATAAAATAAAAACTATTAAAATTAGGTACAATCGTAGCTACGGAATTACCGATCTGGTAATATTATTCCGTAGGTTCCTACAAACCTTAACGTGACCTGGCACACTGGGCAAGGCATTGTATTATCGTGTGAATCATTGGCCAACTTTCACCATCAACTATTATTATTTTCAACTACATACAAACAAATCATACATGATTTCTGCTGTGGTTTATCTTCATAATAATGATAATGATAATAATGATGATAATATAATAATGATAATTATTATTATTGAATAATAAACCAAGATAATGATAATAATGATAATTATAATAATGATAATGATGATAATTATTATTATTGAATAATAAACCAAGATCCGGATCAACTGCTCGTCATAGTGAACATTTTACGACCTTGAACGTCGAAAGATAATTACTTTTATACAGCTGGCGTTCAGCTCGTGTAACTCGGATCGGGTTACTTTTTTTGTTTTGTTTGAAAGGGTTACGATCCAGGTAGATCCCATAATGTTTTAATTGAGTCCATCTAGTAATTACGTACCAAGATCCGGAGAAATACCGGAAAACGTGATTTTCGCAAAAACAGCAAGTTTTGACTTCTAGAAAAATGGCTCGATTGTATAGTTTTGATGTCATTTTGTTTATCATTTATCCGCCTATGAGGTCCTGGCTCCAATTTTTGTTTGGCATTCTGATATAGCATGTAGAGAAGAAAATGTAACAAAAAACGTGATGCCGATTTTCACATTTTTGAGGTTTTTCGAGCACCATTCCCAACCACCGCGAGGAAAAAAATATGAACAATATTGCACTTGGAAATATTTAGCAAGAGCTCTCCAAAAATGATAGAAAATTAGTTTTACATGACATAATAAGGGAGCAATCGATGTTTTTATGGACCATTGTTTGAGTCCTCATAATTTCTGAACGAAAACTGGTTTTTCATCGTTTGTAGCCTTGAATTGTTCAAATTGGAGTCTAGTTTTGGTGATCAAAGTTTGGTATTGATTGGACTAAAAGTAGATACTTTTTAGGCCGTGTTTATAAAAAACATTGTTCCATAATAACGTTTTTGTAATACCTATGGTTGCAGTAAAAACCAATACCTTAGCCATAGAATTTTCGTTAAAGATTTGAAATCAGCGTTAAATTTTCAACAAATAGCATGGTTTTGAGAGCCAAATAATTTAATTGTCATGCACTAACGTTTGGCGGATTTCTAATATTTTGTTCGGCTTCTCTCATTTAGTAGTGTAATTGCTGATAGGCTTGAGAAAATCATAACTCTATTATCATCCAGCATCCTCAGAGCGACGTTAAGCCACGTCGCCCTGATGATGCCCGAATGGGCGAAAGTGCTCGGCCTGCTAATAAAGAATTGGAGAATGAGTCGCCCGGTTTTTCTCCACCTCACAACCCCCGGACATTTTGTTATTTTTTCCTTCTCCGAGTTAATTTTATAGGCAAATAATTTCGAAGTCGATTTTATATTTTTGTTATTTTTCACCATTGACTCACGGACAGATAGACACCCAGACAGTTGTTCAGAATTAAATTTTGAGTGCATTATACGAAAATTTCATCGATCCCAAGCGCCCATTGAAAACGGTAATTTTGAAAAGTTGAGCAGTTCTCGGCTTCGGCTATATTTGTTGGTTACATAACATAATGTTAGAAAGATGCAAAAATACTTCAAGATTATAGGAAATTTAAAGGCCTTTCCAACGGTATTATCATGTTCGCAATTACTCCAAAATTTTATGAGACTTATTTCTATTGTACTGAAGCAAAATCGAATACAAAAAATAAATCATAATTAGTAAATGTGGTAAAAGGGTACTTTTTGGTCTCACAAAAAATGTTGCGGAGCCAATATGATAGGAAATGTGAATGCTCTGTAAATACGTTAGGTTAGAGTTGTAACTGACTAGACTTCATTAATTCTTTTACTTTCCTTTCTTTTGCAGCATTTTAAGAGGAGAAAACTAAGTACTCACTAAAATCCAATGTGGTTCAGAACATAGAGACGACGTAAGTTGAGCGAGCACCCGCGACCCTAGAACGTAAATAGAATAATTACTCCACCAACACATTAATTGACTGACTAACAACTAGAAGCAATTCATTTTATTAGCGACTGGCGTATAGACAATGAATATTTTTACTGTAATTCGGAAACCTGTGATGCCAATATTGCACCAGATGACAGCATAAATTTTCGTTGACTTTTTCGTTGAGTTTCATTCGCTTTTCACCGAGATATGGCGATTGTGGTCGCATTTTGATCACAGACAGACCGACACACGGGCACTAGTTTAGAATGTGTTTCTGAGTACAGTACTAACAAAGTTTCTATCGAATTGGACGATCACCATACTTCCATTTACTACGTAAACATGGAAGTAAAAATTGTTGACAATAGGTACTGGAATTTTTCACCCCAAACCTTATCATCTAATAAGTTTATCCATCCCTCCAATCAGTCTCCTCGGCAGCTTTATAATACAAATGTATGGCATCAAAAAAATAATGTATTATATGTCATATAATACTTCACTATTAAGAAGTACAGTCATTCTTTACCAGCGGCGACTGTGGAATCATATTTCTGTACAATCACCACAGCGACGCTACTATGTTGTGCAAATATATTTACCAACGAACCAATGAGCAGCTTTGCCCAAGGGTCCGTTCATCAATTGTAGATAAAGCCTGTATATCCTAGAGTTAGTGCTGCCAATGAGTTTTTTAGTGAGTGAGTAGGAATAAAATTGCCCTTTTTAAAAAAGGGCTTTTTGGAAGAAATAAATGAAATTGTGGATCAAAGGACTAAAACGCTTTAAGTGGCATCGCAATTCTAGCATAGTAGGAAAAATTGACTTCAACGCCTATCTAAAAGCTAATTTTACAATGTGGGCTCTGTTTAGAAGGGGTTTTTGTGTAAGGAGTCATGTTGCAGTCACTGTTATTGACAAAATGGCAACACATCTGTGAGCCCTTGAAATTCTAAAGATAATTGCACAGCACTATGCAAAAACAAAGTTTGAAAAAAGGAAACCAAAATGCGTCATGTTATCCTGAGTCAATTGTACACTTTCATAAAGCTCAAGAAACTCGCTCTCCCCTTTCATACCATTCTATTGAGGAAAATTACTGCAAATCAAAACTCATTCCTCCTTTTTTAGAATTTTTGAAACATTTAGATGACATACTGCTTCAATAGAATATTTATCATGTTTTACACAAGAAAGAATCGTTGTTAAACTGAGCAAAGTTGATATTTCTGTGGGTAGTAACAGCAACAAAGATGCGTTCTCACGGAACACCTCACGGAAGCGTGCTGCATTTACATAAATTTCGTTATTCGAACTTGACTCATACAGTTGTCTAGAGCTGTATGTCGAGGAATTCAACCTGTTACGCACTCAAATGAAAAAAAAACTGACAGCTGAATTACCTAGCAGTTAAATTCCCGATTCATTTGAACCAAAAGTCTTTCAAAAACATTCCAAATCTGAATTTTTTCCACATGAAACCGTTAAAATCACATAAAAATTAGCCGTCTGGCTGAAGATTGGAAACCTATTTTACTGTCGCTTGTTAGGTTTTGGTGGATAATTTTCTCCTGATGGCTAGTTAGGTAATTACGAAATCCAATAAGGCATTTTTAGTTCATGTCGCTCAGAATAAGTGGGAATAGTTCCTTTACTATTGAAAAGAGCGCTATAATAACAAAAATTACATTACTCCCGATCAGAAGAGTCCAGCAGCGCCAAAAGCTTTGTAGCTTGATAGGTTTTTCCATAACGCAGTCTAATAGAAGACTTATTCTACTCATACACAAGGAATCGAAAACGAATCGAGCATAATGATTCTCCAAGTCATCTCTTTCAAGCTTTTGCTTAATAATCGAATATTGACGAAGCATTGGCTGTTGAAAGGCTGGAAAAGACCAAGAAGTTGTGAAAACAAAATGTGATAAGACATACATACGGAACACCTACCACCGACCTTAGACTTCTCTGAGGGATAGATACTCAACCGCTAACATATCACATTGGATGACCATGAATACTACTAGAGCAGAGTCTGAGATCAACCTAGAGCTATACACCTCATATAAATTGTACAGGCGACCTACGCTGCTTTATCCGCTACATCAACTTCATTCTTAGCTTTTCATCATCGAACAGCAGACGCTGAACAGTCGATTCTGTCCTGTATAACAAGACTTAAGTAATACCAACTCATACAACGCTTTTGATTTTTCGTATAAATATAACACAGTGCATAACCATCGATACTCATCACTACTCAAACTAGTTTGGAAACGTTCATGTACCACGAATAAATTCCAGATTCTTAGTTCAAACACGATTTAGACCGATGGCTCACTCACTGACCGAGAATAATGACTACAGCAGCAGATGCTTTGCTTTTAGCTTCAACAGCTGAAATAAATCACGCTCAGCTTGAAATAAAATCGATAAGACTGTAATGATCTCGAAAATCTTTTGACGCATTCATCGATTAGAGGCGTTATCGTTAACCAAGTCGAAACCGAAATAGTATCCGTCTCGAATAAATAAAAAACACCATTTTTGAAATATGGAAGAATCGAACGTTCAACCATTTTTGCTAACCCGAGACCAACGGATTTGATAAAAATTCTTGAAAAGAAGGAAAATGAAACAAATACGCACCTTATTTTTAACAACTTAACAACAGCGAACGGAACAATTAAAGGAAGGAAAACTGAAAAAACGGCCAAGATTATAGGAAAGAGGTTACAGAAATAAACGAAAGCTAAACAAGGCCCAACCCTAAACCCCCTCTACCGATTTTGACGAACATAAATAAACACAAGATGGCAAACATCTGTTTTTGACACATCGATAGTTCCTCAGTGCTCACTTGAAGCGCTCGCGAGTTCAATTTCGTGCTTCCATCTTTTAAGGTGAAGAAAAATGAACAATTTATTGGAAGAAATTAGCGAATTATTTCTAAAGATTAGTTAAGGAACAAAATTAGCGTTCTGGAGTCGTGAAAAAGTTACAGATTCAGTTTGGTGGCAACACTGGCACATCAAATTTCACTCAGTCCTTTCTTTTAATCGTCAGGGGATATAAGTAGGTACTAGTATAAATGAAAAATTGGCCATTCACAACAAAAATGAGCTTGATGAGAGAAAATTGACGTTCTCCTTTAAACGGGAAGATGAAACCAGTGTTGCCAACATAACTATGGAGGCAGGGGCAAATTTCCAAAATAAAACTGTATACCTACTACCTACTTGTGGTGCCACTGCGTGTTAAATCTAGTCAGCGTATCAAATCTAACCAATTATTCTTCATTCTCATTAACACATTAACCGACTTCAAACAAGGAGGAGGTTATTATGGTTGTCTTGCGGGATTTTTTTTTTCCCCAATCATTTGCTGGTTGTGAATCACTCATAAAACGCTGAATAATTGTACAGTGGTTTATTATTCCTTCGCTTCAATAATGACTATCTATTTGTGATAGTCTCAGTTAAAAACCGGAATCAGTTAAAAATTGTCTAGAAAAGTGTCTGTATGTCTGTCCGTTTGTCTGTGGCCAAAAAGTAACTAAATTGTCATTATCTCCGAAAAAATATATGAAACTCAATGCAATTTTCAAAATATGTTTTCACGATGTTTGTGTGAAATTTCGGATTTGGTACATTTCACTATTAGATGTAGGAATAATAATTCTCCTCACTGTTTTGTAGCCATATTATATTGGTATATAATTAGCCATGCATAATTTTTTAACAAAAAAATGAGTGGCACCATTCGCTTAAATGTAATTTAGCAATGCTGTATGATCTTAGTGTGCAATGAATTTCTCTAGTAATAATATTTCCTCCTACGCTTTTAGAATACGTTGCCAAAGTTAACCCGTCCTATCCGATGCAGGGATGATTGAACTGCCGAGAAAAACCATTTACCCAATGGGATTTCTGAGTTTGACCGTCTAGGAAGTAATCGACTAAATGGAGACGTTACATCACGTCGGATTTAAACGATTTAACAAGTATTATGCGGTGGAATGGATTGGATGAGAGTTGACAGTTTGGAATTGCTTCAACAGTAAGCGGCCGAATGCGCTTGTCAACCGTCGAGCGATATGGTGATACTTTGGCCACATGTCGCTACGAATATGACAAGGGTGGGCGACACAGGAGTCATTCGAATCGGCCAACTGTTTGGTTGCTCCCCTAGGATGCTTTTATTCAATTTCCATCGAGTGCCAGTAACCATTAAATACAAGAAATTATATTGCATTCAAATTGCCCGGCCATTGCAAAATATGTAATCACTTATAAAAATCAGTGGTGCGCTAAGATCACACAGTACTTCCATGTTCGAGTCAGTAACATGAATAACCAATTATAAAATCAAGAAGCTCGTACTAAGGGCGCAACATTATAACTCTAAAACTTTATTGAAAAACTAGCTAAGAGAAACCAAAAATAGAAATACGCACGAATTATGTTAGTAATGCGTAAGTGCATTATATTAGCCTAACATAACAATACAAGCCAAGTTTTGTAAAACGGGATAATTTTTTGAACCACCAGCGTCAAATATATTGATTTTTTAGCAGTCTTTAGAAAACGAAATAGTCAATAAACCGCATGAGCGGAAGTAGTTGTGTAATCCAATCGATACAAAACAACTTGTTTGAAATGGAGTCATTTAAAGCAAGGAGACCCAAAAATACAAAAGTGCACTATGAAAAATGCGAACTAGAAGTACAGTGCGTGACAACGGTGATAAAAATTAGAACAACTTTTAGCTGACATAATTATAGAAACATTAATTTCAAGTCCCCCAGCGTTTAAATATAATCTTTCTGCAGTCTGAAAAAATTAAAATATAGTTAGTTTAGTACTAAACGTCTTTACGATGTAGACGGACACACAGACACTTGATCAGAAAGTGTTTCTGACAATAGTATTATAAAAATTTCTTCCAAATTCACCTCCGTTCCGAATTCGACATTTCGGACGATCACAATACTTCCATTTACTACGTAAATTGGAAGTAAAAATAATATTAATGAAATAAACGTAGTTAATGGAAGTATTGAATCGTCTGAAAAGTCGAATATGGAGCAGAGGTGAATTTGAAAAACTATACTAATCAGTACTATACTATACTATCCGTGTACCTGTGGTCAAAAAATTGCATGAAAACGTCATATCTCCATGAAAAATGAATGAAACTTAATGAAATTTTCAGGAAATATTCCCCCAGTAGATGTGCAGAATTAGTCGTTTTGGGATTTCGGATATCACACGGGACTTTCAAGACTGTTTAAAGTTCCTTCTAAAGTAAATGCTTATTGTGGCAAGCAGATGACCCTTGATTTTTTATCTATTGGCTCACTCACAGTACTTCTACGTTATGAGCATATTTTGCCATTTCACATGTGAGTATTTTGTATTTTGATTTTTATAGGCCGCAAATCTTAATATATTTGCACAAGGTCTTGAATTTTCCGGGAGGGCGATTGAGTGAAGACTGATTTTTATCACGTGGGTCACATACCGCACTTCAGTGTTATTCGCATATTGACAATATTTTGATTTTTACAGACCGCAAAAGTCATTATGGTTCAAACCTGGGGGGGAGGGGGTTAATTTGTCTTTATGACCGCTGAATGTCACCTGATTCTTATTATTAGTGTCACACACCGTACTTCTGCTTTACGTTTTCAAAAAATGGCTCTAGCGGTGAGTGAATGACGCTTGACCCCCCTTCAGGGCTGGTTATACATTGTTAGGTGTCCCCGATATGAAAATTAATCCATTTCACAAAACTCGGCATGTACCGTTAGGGTCACATATTCCGCTTCCGCATTATTATTATATTCTGTGCGTTTTTATATTTATTATTCAATAATAAACCATTGTTATCGCCCAAGAAAAATTCCGCAATATTTCCATTTCTCATAATTTGTCTCACGCTCTTTGGGGTTTCCTGAACAAAAAAACGTGGTCCAACTTCCTCGGTTTTGGTTTCAAGATTTATTATTTTTCTTCTCCAGGTGGTCGCATTACTTCTTTCTGTAGGTTGAGGGAGAGAAAAACGAGGCGACCTCTTCTCCTTTTTTTATTCAGCCGAGTACTTTCGCCCGTTCGGGCTTCTTCAGCCATATGGGTCTATGGCCATAGGTACCCTTGGTCCTATAATGCCCTGAAGAAGCCCGAACGGGCGAAAGTACTCAGCTGAATAAAAAATGGAGAAGAGGTCGCCACGTTTTTCTCCCCCTCAACCTACAGATTTATTATAGATATTTGTGGTGAAATAGACGCATCGATGTTATTTTTAGTCAAATTTTGACCGAGAGACAAAAATCGATGAAATCGAAAAAGTTTGGACCGAGAAAAAATTAATGTCTGTCAATAATAATGAAATACTCTCATTTTTTACGTACCCGTTTACGGACTAATTGAAGTTATTTCCACAACGAAAAACGTTCGTAATTTTAATCACCGACAAAACAGCTTTGAGTGAACGGCGAAAAGCTCCAGCGGCTAAGATGCGTCAACTGTATACTTGCATTAGAAGAAATGCGCCGATGAGTCAGACGTATTAGATATAGAGATTCCGATTCATGTAGCTTGACAGTTTGAATTTATTGTCGTCGACTGAGATTCGAACGAGGGTCGTATAGTTTAACGAAGCCGCAGGGAATCACAAAGCGTAAAGAGCTTGGGGGGGGAGGTCGAAAATCAAGAGACAGTAATCAAGATGAACCGACACCAACTGACGTTATCGGATTAACGATCGGTGCATTTAATCCGTGATATCGACGGAAGCGTTAGCGATCTATTGGGCAAATGGATGGCGTTTCATGAGCGACGAAGCGCCAGTTCTCTGCAGGGTAAAAACAACAACCGTTTTGAAAAGAAGACCTTTTATATATATATGATATTTATATATTTCCTGTTTGGTTTTTATAATATAAAAACAAAAACAGGAAATTATGCTTTCATAAAAACATTACAAAAAACGCTTCAAATGATTGTACAGTGGTTTATTATTCTTTCGCTTCAATAATGATTTAAGGAGACTATCCATTTCTGATAGTAATTATTCCGACCATGTGAGAACGTTCCAACCAAAAAACAGATTGGTAACTATAAGGGAAAACTCCGTAGCGACTATTGTAATTTTAATCATTTTTATTTTTCTTAATTTCCTAATTAAAAGCTAAACTTTTTGCCCTACCATACAGCTGGAGAGAGTGTTTGGCGACAATTCCAATGAGTGTAGAACGATTTTTATAGCTCGAAGAACTCTCGAGTTATACCCTCATGTAAAATTTCTGAAAATCTCCCAAATTCTAATTCAAATCCTCAAATTCAAATTCTAATATCTAATTCGTGCGTTTTTCTATTTTTGGGCTTTCTTAGCAAGTTTTCCAGCAGCAGTTGTAGAATAATAACATTGCGCCCTTATTACGAGTTTCTTGATTTTATAATCGGTTATTCCTGTTACCGACTCAAACATAGAAGAACTGTGTGATCTATGCACGCCACTCACTAGCACGGCTTTAAGAACAATTCCCACAAACCCGATGAACCATGTTTATTCATACGGTTTCAGCTACTCTGAAAATTTTAGTCAAATCGTTCTGTTTTCGAAAACTTTGAGTGAATCCTTTGGGGGACACGTCATCTGATTATCCTTCCTATAACTTGACCACTGATGATAAAAATTCGACCAGTTCATTATCCGTTGAACATCAAGAGAAGCATTCGATTTTCGCAACTGAATATTTTCGAAAATACTTTCTTGTTCGCTGTATTCTTCAATCTGGAAGAGTTCTGTCACTAAATATGTTCAGGGTGAATTTTCGCCTAATATTCTTAGGGGAAGTAATGGCGTGTGAAGGCCGGATACCGGAAGCGACGGCGCAAGTTTGCGACTAGGAAAAACTCCCCAGCAGAAGAGCTATGATCCGTTTCGTCCATCGTCGATCTTCGACTTTTTCTATTGTACTAGGAACCACTGAAGGAGAACAGCCCTCGACGATTGCGGAAATGACTACGCCAATTCGGCCGAGGAACTGATGAGACGATGAGCTGACAAATGTTACGGATGTCGACGGATTATTTCATCGTCGGAAAAGGGAAATCAAATTGCGTATTTTGTAAAAAATGCGATCCCGGTGGAAAATAAAACTTTTTTTGTATAAAAAAATTCTATTGTACCAAACGTTTTATAAGAACCCCTCATAATATATTTAGAAGTCGCAGAAAAAAAAGATTTTTTGCATGCCGGGTTCTGGGCATGTTAAGATTTCTCTTAGATATCGAACTATACAATGTATTAGCAAATGATCAGTCGTTTCTCCGTTGATAAATAAACAAAGTTTCTGTTGAAATTCATTCAACAAAATTCATTCAAAAACTGCTGAAGCGACGATTTTTCAACGTTTTATCGACTATTTTGTTGTTTTCAACTTCTATCTAAAAAACTTCACTCACTCACTTCCGCGTAGCTCTGTTTTTATGCAACAACTTATTCTATTTTTAAATAATCCTTCATCCATATTTATCATCAAATATACCGTCTCGAGTTTCATTGCTTGGATTCCCTATCTCCGTTTTCTTAACTCTTCCCTCCAACTTTCCCCGCCATTTCCCACGAGCCGATGATGCGAGGGGGAAAACATGTCGTAACTCAAAAAGTCACAACTTCACTGACGTTATCTCCATCCGATCTTCTCTTCTGGAGTCGTACGACAATAAACAAAATCGTTCAGACTGAATTGTTATGTGCCCTTGTGATTGTAAATGGGACATGAAGGGCGGTAGAGGGTTGTAAGTCGTCACCGAAGTGCACAGAATATTGTGCATACAGATGGCATTACTTGGACTGTAATTCATGGAAGTGAACTGCATTAGGGAACATTTATAGAGAAAATATATGAGGTTGGTAGGAAACTGTTAATTATGGAGTGAAGTTAGTCTCAACTCAGGAAACGTACCTACCTGTATTTTAGAAAAGTTTTCCATTTTCACCTCCAGGCGCACCTGCATCACTTTGAGTTCAGGCTGCTTCTTGCAGTGCCACCGATCCTGGAAAGGGACTCGCTATCGCCAGTTAATACATTTTTATCAGAATGCACCCTACAGTCAGAATTATTAGCCAAGCACTTTTACCACATCATATAGATTTTGGAAATCTCTGTAGTAAAATGCCGTTGGGTCACCCGTGAACATGGTTCTTCTTGTTGTAAAAAGGCTCCTACCGCATTCTCATTCATTCTTTATATTCAATCCCAATTTAAAATCTTAGCTCTCATTTGAAAAAGAATTGACAACAGAAAGCTCCATGGAATAACTGACTTCCATTGAACAGTCACAGATCTAAGACCGCTTAGTGATTAACTAAACGATGTCTTCCTATAAATGTCCATTGAGGCGAAAGCGCTCGGTTATTTTACTGTAGTTCGTCGTGATTCATCCCACCGCATTGATACAATGAACGCTGTCACGCATAAATGTGCTCAGCGTAAATAGATTTATGTTTCACAGGCGTGTGTTCTGCTATGAAGGAAATTGACGTTTCTGATGAATGCTTCCTTGACTGAATGTCTGCTTCTACCTGTGGGAGGCAGGTTTTGTCTGCAGACGATGAGGAATTTAATCACTGCTGATTGACTGAAAAATATGCAGCCAGTCTTGCTCCACAGATGAGGGATCTCAACTTTGAATAGTCAAAGAAACGGAGTACATTGGCTCGGTACAACTGTGCCTCAAAATCTGCGAAAATTAGGGCCTTCCCAACAAACGCTGCAACTGATTCTACAACGGTTTACTATTACTTTGCTTCAATTATGATTTAAGAAGACCATCCACTTGTGATACGATCCCGAACATTTGGGAACGTTTCTACCAAACAGCAGATTGGTAACTAGTACAGGGTGCTGCATAGAGGACGGACGATTTTTAAAAAATCATAAAATCAGCAATTTTTATTGTAAAACAAATTTATTTGCAGATTCGACTTTGTAATTGAATCGCATTTTCGAAGTCAAGTGTGGAAAATCACGTCATTCAAGTGGTGTCCATTGTTGGTGATGCACTGCTGGAGGCGTTCTTGGAAGTTTGCAAAAACTCTTTCCAACATAGATCTACCAACTTGGGCGACTTCCACGCGAAGAGCTTCCTTCAAATCCAAATACAGCAGAATGCCGCCGAGCAGATCGACCCGGACTGCGAAGGATGACTAGTCGAACGATTTCCACATTTTCAGGGGTTCGAATCGTTCGTGGAGCCCTTGGTTGATCAGTACACCTTGTGTGCGACGCGCTTCAACCCAACGAAGAACGGTGTTCCGAGAAGGATGAGAGAAATTATCAAAGCAATCGACCCAGCAGCAATGGTCTCATTCGATCCACGTCCAGAAATCTATAAAAATTTATAAAAAATAATACACCTTCGCCAGATAAAACGTAGGAAAACACGAATTTTCTTCCCCTAAAATACCATTAAAATTAAGATAGCGCTTTGGTTGAAGAATTGAGCCATTGTCAGACCAAAGTTGAGTTTTGTTGAAGATGTCAAGAATTTTCTCATTATAGTTTTGTCAAAAAAGGGTTAACGGTGGACGGAGAAAATTATTTAATTAGACATTGGGATTCTACATGCCCTGAAACGCTGAACACCTTGTTGATAATAAATTCGAAGTACATGATTGTAATACACTCGTGGTGCATAATAATACTGGCTGATCACCACATGAAAGTTAACAAGCGATAAATAAACCGGAAAAGATAAGAACAGGGACTCGGACATAGATCTGTTATTAGTTAGGTGAAAACTGAGGTTACAAAGGAATGAAAAGTGACTGGTACAAAACTTTCGAGATGTACATCAGGTTCGGTAAAATCGCTGGGTTTAAAGTTGTGGATTTCTAACAAAAAATCAACAGCAGTCAAATTTTCACCTCGGAGCATGCCCTGTGAAATTTTCGACCCCCTCCACATTTCAACTTAGCGAGTTTTCGCCCTTTTTTTCATCTCCATGTTAGCACAACTTGTGAACCAAGGATTTTCAATGATTTCCCTGCTGTAATCCGTAAAATCACCCGATGTCCAGCGATAAAAACTTCATAAGCATTACAGATGCGGGCAAATGTTTCCCGCTTTCTTCCCCCTTGGAAAATGGGATTCCGGGGGAGGAAATAAAAGTTGAACAACATCGGAGACTATTGGCCGGATGACTGGCGGGATAACAATGGAGGGAGTTGGATGTAGACTTCTGGCGCCATATCCAACCATTAGGTATCCCAGACAACCCTCCGATCCTTTTTCTGCCTTTTTGTCTACCATTGAGACGCCTCTGCTCGTTTCCCAGATCTTCATCACTGCAAAACGTGGAAGATTCGGCTGAAACTTCCTCGGTAAATCTCGGCCCTCTTCGAATCCTCTCACAATTTCTCTTCATTCCCTCTTTCACGAAGAAGATTAGTATGATTTATAAATACAGCTCAGTGAATTCGCCATAGCTCGATTTCTACTTGAATAAGGACACAAAAGGTACAAACATAGCATCGTGATTAACGCCAGCAATATGATACGTTTGGCAAATTGACCATCATCGTTGGAAAGCTCTCGATGAGTACCTTCAATGGGAAATTTGCATTGAACGTTTTTATTTCGGAAGTACCTGCCACAGAAATAACGGAATGATGACTCAGAGGCTTGAAATAGCATTGGTAAAAACGACAGATTCCAGGGAAGTTACCAAGTTAGCCCCCCCCCTCTCTCAAAATTACCCTTAAAATTGAGCTAGCGATTTAGCTAAAGGAAATCGTATAATACTAACACACTTGCCACCACCGTTTTTCCCTTGGCGGTTTCCTCTCGCATTTCCACGCGCCGTGATTTTCTGAGGGAACAAACTTGCGTAAGGCTAACTAGTTTTCTCGCTCCTCAATTCTCCCTCTCAAAGTAAAAATAATTAATTCAGTGGTCAGCATCTGATTGCTGGACTGTTTGCACGAGTCACAGTAAAAACCCAATTACGCACAATATTACCATACTATGGCTGAAGATAGATTCAATTATTTTTAATGTATTATAGTAGCATTAGGAGACAGTTACATGGAAACAAATGCATCACTACTGTTGTACGTAATAAATATGGATTTTCTCTCACAATTTTTCATCGCCTCTCTTTTCAACTTCTATAATGTCTGACTCGAACTCCCGACTTTGTCTGTCGGTTTGGAAATTTTTTGAGGAACAAGGAGATCTAAGAAAATGGTAGAGAGGGAAGAAGATGCAGGGAAAACTATTCCCGATGGGTGAAATTGCAAAGATGAGCGCCGGTTGGTCTGTCAAGCTGGGAGGTGTGGCCTCGCTCCTTTTCCTTGGAAGCACCTTTTGGTTCCTTCGTATGGCTCGATGCCAAAGGCTCCGCCTTTCTTCAATGGAAACCGTATGAAATATTTAACACCCGAGAGATACACAATTTCCCCCTGTTTCCCAGTAGAGCAGACTATCTCTCAGTTCACCTTCGTAAACAGAGCTTTTGCCAAGCCGTAAGTTACACGGTCGAATTTCGCAAGGATATCAATCATAAATCATTGGAAAAATCATTCGTCCTTGCGACTCAGAAAAGCGACGGTTTTCCAATTTTCTTATCTTTGTGGTGGGATCGGAAGAAAAAAGGACGATTGTATTTCGCTTAGTTTATTGAAATGGCACATTCTTAGCGGTAATAAATAAATAGGAATGACAGTCAAATGGATGTACCATTTTTGAGCTTGAAAATTCACTAATCTAAGCTTACCATATTTTATATTTATTTACAGTGCTATCCAAGCATGGGACGGAATAGTAAAAATTACCCTAACAATATTGCTGGCTAACAAATCACCTTCCCCTTCCCCTTACCGAACACAAGTTCTAAAAATGCAACCTCCTCGAGGTTAACCAGGTTCGAAGAGCATAGAACTTACATTATTCATCATCATTCTCATTATAGCAAAGCTCTTGCCAAACTCGCAAGAGATTCATTTTCCCCTGCTAGGAACATCGTTTGAAACTTTGGAAATTATTGACTGGAATTGGAAAACTCGGGTGGCGTGGCAGAGCCAGAAAATTGTCGAAATGAGGAAAAACCATTTGAGAAACGGCAGCTCGACCGAGAGGACGCCAGTGTGGATGAGCCAGGCAATCAAAGAGCAGCGGACAAGCTCCAATAGGAAAGCGTTCGGGCGGTTTTCCAGGAGGAGGCCGATCATTGTGACGGAGACGAGGACGTAGATGACGAAAACCACAGCCGAAAGAGGGCTCATGCTCTGAAAATTTAATAAGTATGAGTACATTTTTGTGTTCAGGAAGAAAATAAAATTGGGAACTTGCATCGAAAAAACATATTTGTTTTTCATTGGTTGTTGCCGCTGATACATAATTGTGAGGTTGAGGTGGAGACAAAATACGCGACCATTTCTCCTTATCATCTATATTGTTTCGAGCGCTTTCGCCCTCACGGGCCTCTTCAGGAAACATCTTAAAAATTAGTATGTCAAGTCTTTTTAAAAAGGGGTCGCCCGTGAGGAGGGTTCGTTCAAAAAAAAAAAAAAAAAAAAAAAAAAAAATACCCTCATTGTTGTAGCTCTTAGTAATTTATTAGTCTCCTTTTTCTAGTCACTTGCATCTTCTAGTCTTCGTTTATAATTATAATTTCAAGCTTTAAAATTAGATTAGGTATGCAGCTGTGATAAACTCCTCATCTCAAGACGAACCCTCCTCACGGGCGACCCCTTTTTAAAAAGACTTGACATACTAATTTTTAAGATGTTTCCTGAAGAGGCCCGTGAGGGCGAAAGCGCTCGAAACAATATAGATGATAAGGAGAAATGGTCGCGTATTTTGTCTCCACCTCAACCTCACAATTATTTGTTTTTCAGCCAAATCGCATTCATTGGGCCTCAAAAATGATACTATAATTGTTTTAAGAGAACAAAAAAAAAAAAAAAAAAAAAATCACGTAAAACACATGAGTTAAAAAATTAATGTTCAAACAAAAGCGGTAAAAGTCTTCAGAATTCTTGTTGTGAACCTCCACTCTCATCTCAGTGTCATCGTGCATCAGCTATGCAGGACATACTAATTTCCGAAAACAATAGCAGGTCGGTTTGGTTCAAATCTGCTAAGGGGAAACCTAAGCACTTACTCGAATCCCATTAGCTAAACATTTTTATCTTTCATTGTCTGATGTCTAATTAGCTTTCGTTGTGGTACTTAACTGTTGTTTTGCATTATCCCAGTTCATTCGGTAATCAGGTAATAGGTCGGTAATCAGTTACTGTTAAAGTTCCAGAAAGATGTCTCCAGTGCAATCTAAAGTAGTTCAGGGAAGAGCAAAAAAGACATTCTGTTTCAAGTGTGTTTCAATAAATCTCGTTAGACCTCAACAAGTGGCTTTCTGACGACTAAGACAAGTCTGATACGAAATAATATTCTAAATTCAGTCATTTTTATACTTTCTCAAACTATTTCACAGTAAAATCCTTGGTAAGTGAATTTAATATAAATTGCTTTTGCGATAATTTTAGTAATAATTTCGGTCTTTCAAGCTAGAAACATTCTTTCTACTATATTTTTGCATAGTAAGGCAGGGCAGAAAGGAAATTTCCACGTTTTCTAGTTAACTAGCATCAACCCTCTCCCCTCCCCTTCCCTCTCACCCTAATTGAGCCCTTTTGTGCTGTCACCACTGACCACGCCCTCACCACGACTTTTCCCTAACCTCAACCTTTTAATTTTTTAAACTGTCAACCCCTATTTTATTTCTAAAACCTAAAGAACGCAGTTCGGACAAAAAAATTTATCCACCCGTTCCTTTTTTGCAAACTGGCAAATAATTACCAAATAGCGCTGAGCGAGATCTTGGAAACCGAAGACGACGGCGATGAAATGCAAAACAATGTACACGTTGCACCAAAGGGGAATATCGACGTCGAATTTCTTCCTGCTCTTTACCTGGAACATTTCGATGTCACCGCTGGCAGTAGAATAAGATGAATTTTCCCACAAGACTGTATAAATTGTATTACAACAACCTAAGATGCCCGAACGGGTGAAAGCCACCAAGGGCACTCGGGCAACGAAAGCTGGGAGAACAATTAAGTCTCCTAATTTATCTTCTTAATTGAGGGAAGAATATATCTTTAGTGTATGTGTTTCAATAAAATGGCTTTAAATAAAGAGGCTGAAGGACTTAATGATCTTGACCAAGAAAAATGCCTGGGCTCCAAAGCAAGGGCTCTTTGAAATACAAAGAATCCAACTGAATGGTTCATATCGCTTCGAATTCTATTAGAGCACTAAATCAGTACCTACAAATCTTCTTAAAGAATTGGAATATACCCCAAATAAAGAACTAAGTCATGTACGGTTTGCGGAAGATTGAAGCTCGAAATCATCGTTACCTATTCAAAAATGCGGGGTGAAAAAAAAATTATTAAAATATAAAATGAATACCATGGAGCAAAAAAACCAAAAACATTACTTGCATACATAGATGCTCGACATCAATTCTTTACAAGGTTTCGTACCTTTCAAACCACCCATGAAATTAACAAAAAAAATAAAAAAAAAATAATAATAAGTGGGAGATATTAGAGTGGGTTATTCCATTTCCTCCGGTAGTATAGTAGTCTAAAGAAAATATGTTTTGATGTGCTCCACAAAAGGGTTTGAAGAACAGGAATCACGGCTAGTGATGTGAAACGGACCGACGGCATTGGTTGTTTCTGGGGTATCTAAAATAGACTGGGTGTTTGCCGAGAAGAGCCAGTGAGGCTTTTATATAGAGTTGTCGAACGGAAATACTGGAATTATGCGGTACAAGTTACTCGTCGAGAATCTTCTAGGGTTTTTAGCTACTACGATTACAGATACAATATTCAAAGTACAGGTTCGACTTTACTTTTTTGTCAAAAAAAACTCACGTCGATTTTGTCAGCATCGGATCCTGTCCATGGTCGCCCTGGAAGCCAGCTAGGCCCTTTTATTACAGCGCTGATTTTGTTTGTCCATCCTTCCATTCTATCGAATTTGTTCACAACGTTCATATTGTAAAATGCCTAAAACAAGAGTGCAATTGAAATTAAGTTAATCGCGAAAAAGTCAACCTTACTTCAATTTTGAAGTTTTTTAATTTTTCATATTTTTTTAAATAGATACAAAATTTACTAGGTTTATTTGGCACTTATTTTTTTAGACATACCTGCAGGTAGAGAGGGTTGAACGATGGCTGGTTCATCACTAGACCGTAGATAATTTCTTCTTTTGGCTCTTCGGCGAACGTGCCGAAAATACGATCCCATATGATCAGTGTTCCGCCGTAGTTTTTGTCCAGGCATTTCAAAGTGCTCCCTACAAACGGAGGAAGTGATATATTAATATTTAAAAAAAGAGTTACCACTGTAGTAGAATACTAACATTCTTATTCGAATAATATTGAATATTTGCGGTGATTTTTCACAAAATATCTTGTATTTTCCACTAAATCTTCTAACAATATTCCCCACTCCAATATTCCCATGAGTTATTTCCCCCATTAAAACATCTGTTATTTTAGAGAAATATTCTCCCCAAATAATCTTTAAAATAATTATTTCTACCATTTCCTTAATGATTGAATCTTTCAATCTTTTCCTTTTCACCTATCAATCGTTTCCAGAATGGTCACTTTTTGGAGTCGACGCCTGTCTTATTCTTAGAAAATTCGCCTCTCTTAGAAAGTCAATAGAATATGAATTTTCAAGAATACAATTATTATAAGCTTTGTGCCTTAATAAATTTCGGATAAAAATTCGAATTTTCTATTTTTTTTTACCCATTTAAGAGATAAATGGCGAATTCCGGGCAATTTTCCTGTAAATTGTTTGTTTTGAACTAAATTTTCAAAAAAAAAATTCAATTCGTTGTACCACACGGTAATTTTGTCAATCTGATCAGATTAGATCGAATTTTATCAGCAGCTCTCGAATGTGAAATTTTAGTGATATGAAAATAGCCATACCATGATGAACTCGATGGTGCCTAGGCGTCGAAAGCACCCATTCAAGCGGACCCAAAGATCTTACAGTTTCCGTGTGCAACCAAAATTGATATAGAACGTTGAATTGTTGGTGGATTAAAAAAATCGAAGGTGGAACGAATAGAGCCAGCGGCAAATAAAAAATCTGCAATGTATTAAAAAAAATCAAAACATAAAACGTACATAATTGACCCATTCAGTAGATTTTATACATCATGTATATTAGTCGTCTACTCACAAATCCACACCATCCTTGTAGAACAGACTGTCGAAGTCCAATTGTTAGATTGTAGTCTTCCGAGCTGTGGTGAACTTGGTGTTGCGCCCATAAGATGTGCACCTCTGAAGTAAAGTACGAAAACTCGGCTTGTATTTAGATTTATAGCGAGGTTATTATTTACGTCGGCAGCAGTTGCAAAGTTGTGAATGAAGAAGGACTCGACTTTAAATAATAAAATGTTGTAATTATGATTTCCATCCTTTCCAAGGGAGTATACAAAAAAAAGTTAAACTTTTCAATTCCACTTATATACAGTGAATAAATCATGAGCAATTTATATCATAATTTATTATATTTAATTATAATTAAAATAATACTACGAATTATTATAATAATTAAATAATTATAATTTTAGTCATTATATTATTATAATGATTAGGTATATAATTTATTGTAATAATTTTTTTTTATGGGCAATGTTGACCACTAGTTTTGTCAAATCATGGCCAACGACTGTGTCGATCCTAGGCGGAATCCTTAAGTCAAGAGGCTGACTTTTCCGCTGCGGTCGCCAGAGATAATCTTCAGTGCTGTTAAAACGTACACTAGAGTATATCACAGGCTGTACAAGGGTTTCAGTGTCCAACATATTTTGGAGAAAAATCGGTGCAATTTACAGCTAAACCGTCAACGTTTTTTGATTGAATAGGTATTTTGAGCATTCAAAAATGAGTCTCCCTTTATAAAGTTACTCTTCTCAAATGTTTTATTGAATACTAGTTTATTGAATACCTATGTAATTAACACAATGCAATAATATGCAAGGACTACCGCTGGGTAGGACCCTTGACCCACGTGCCATGGCACTAGATGCTGATAAAGTTGACCGTTATATGTTTCCCCAACTGAAAAATATATTGTTATGTACAAGAAGTTTTGTCAATAAAATAAAAAAAAAAAAAAAAACTAGTTGCAATTTTTTTTTTGCATTATTATAATATACCTAACGTTTTTAAAGAGGGGTTAGAAATTTATTTTTTCTTGGGCGATAACAAAGTTTTATAATTGAATAATAAATCAATAATACTCATCAGGAATATTTATTAGTGCTGTTTATACTCTTGTTTGATTCATCCCCACTAGTGGTAATATAAGTCTGCGACTATCGAGCTTTGGATTTTCTCTTATATAATTTTTCTCATATATAACACAGTGTAATTAAAACCTTAAAAAATACAGCAGATTATTGAAGCGATTCGCGATTAATGGCGACGTGTACATACCATGGCAAGCGCGGTGTACCCAGTAGTAGCAAAAGTCGACTCCCAAAGCCGCAATGTACCAAGTGGCCACCGAGTCCCACGGCAGTTCGGCCAGTCTGTAATTCTCGTAGATCCATAAATACGCTGCACTTTCTGTGCCTCGGTATAGCAACCTGAAAATAAATAAATAAAATGTCTTAATTCAAAAAAGTTGTTCTTTTTTAAAGAAATCCCCAATCTTCTCACTCGTAAACTCATCATTCTCAATTTCCCTTGACTTTTTAGCCGTTCCGTCGACCCATTTCCATAGTTTGAAGGACCATTTAGATTTGACATTAGGACGCTGAAATTCGAAGAAATTGCAGCTCAAGGTTGGCTTCCTTTCCTATGATGATATCATGGAAAAACGTGTCGCCCTACGATTGTACGAATTGTATCACAATAGTATCAATATCTCATTCAAAGGACGTTCGCTTCAAATAGTTAAGCGACCTATGCAAATGAGCCGAGCCAACTGAGAGCTCGTTCTAATGTATTCCCACCAAATCAGTTCACCCGGCGATTTTATCGTCCACCGTTTTGTGGTCTCTCGTGAAAAGTTTTCCACCGTCGGATTATTTTCTTCGGCCGACTGATGAAACACTTACGTAACGGGCACAATTTTCAGGATTCGCTGGTGAAGTAACAGAAATATCTGACTGCATCATTCTGTTTACAAACAATTACTAATTTTCGCTTTAAATTCCCTATATTTGTCCTCGTTCGGGATTCAATCCGTGTCGACTGTGATTCGACGATCCGTCGTATTAATTACATATGAATGCAGCTAAATAGGAGACTAGGTATGCACGAGGGTAATGCGCTTGGAGTTACAATAGGATGATTTACGATTATCCGATCCGCGGGTGGTTGGTTAATTCTATTAAAAAATGCGGAAAAATTCTAGTCTGATATTTTCAAAAATGAATCGCTGTTGAATAATGAATAACCAACTGTTAAATAAATAAAAGAAAATGAAAGAAAAGAAAAAGATACTGAGTCAATGAAGGCATTGTAGAGTGCAAGTGATTAATATAATCTATCGTCAAATGCTGGGCATCAGGTAGGTAAAGTGGTTCAAGTAGTACTGTAATATTGTTGTCCGTGGATTGTGAGGGGGAGAGAAACCAGGCGACTCATTCTCCAATAAATTGTTTATTTTCTGGCCGAGTACTTTCGCCCGTTCGGGCATCATCAGGGCGACGTGGAGCCATAGGGTCCACAGCCTCACAATCCACGGACATAAAAAAAATGCGACGTCAAGAAAGAGAAGTGTAATATTGTTTGGTAAACATGAAAAATTATCCGCACAGAGGTGGAAAAGTCCCATTTTGCGGTTTTATTCAACTCGAAAACGGGGCAATTCGGAAGAAAATGTTCGATGTATAAATGAAGGCAAATGAAATTTCCTAGAAGATTACTCCTCTGCGTACATTGCGAATTCCCAACGGTTTTCGCGATATAAAAAATGATTAATCTTCTTATGGCCCTCGTAGCATCTAATATTTCGGAGGTAAACAGGTAAACTAATTAATCGACTGACTATTCAATTTTTCCACCCACTTTCGCCTAGGTCGTTTGATATTTTCCTACACACATCACACACAATTACACCATTAATTGAATATCATTATACAATTTTTACTACACACTACAAGGCCTTAAATTTATCTCCTATCGAGTCCTCCACTTCAAAATGCCAACACGTAGATAAAGATTTTATTCGATTTCACTCGAAACTTACTTCGACAGCTCGACGAGGAGAGCGTGAGATAATGAGGTGATGCCATCGTTGACACGAACTGTCGGCTTTTTCTCCAACAACAGGACGAGGTTTTCGAGAGCGATGAGCATAATAAAAAACGACCACGACTGAAAACGTTGAAAATAAACGGATTTGAATTTCGTTGGTGTGAAAAAATCCCCATCTCTGCACTTTCAAACCGGTTTCATGAAACAGGTGTAAAACGGCTGAACAAGGTAAAAAATTGTAATTCGGGGGAACGGATATTGAGAAAATTAAATATCGTCAAGCCAATAGCCAAAATGAAAATGTCACTAACCATTCAGAGAAAACTCTTGAAAATGTTCTAAAAAAGGTAAATTAGTTTCAGCGAAGGAAGATGGTTGAAGGGGTTACGAAGATTTTTAAATGGGAAAACTGAAAGCTTGAACTGACGGACCCGAAGGAAAAGAATGACAAGAAAGCTGTTCCTCCAATTTAGCTAATACTAATTTGAACCAAACATATTCAAAACAACAATTGCATACGGTCTTATTGTACTTGCTCTTTGAACAGCAATCGAAATCTGACATTCGAACGTCTTTCTTGATTCAATCGCTTGGAAAAATTTTTCTCTTTCGTCGAATCGTTGCGAGTTGTCCCGCAAGATATCCAGTCGGTGGAAGAAGATTTTACGGGAAAAAGGACGTGTTTGTCGGCTTTGGATGGAGGACGGAGCCAAGACTTTCTGGCGCCATTCAATCCCCTTTCCAGCTGGATCAATAGCTCCCTTAACTCAAGTATTTACCAACACGGCCGGGATTTTAATCATTTAATTCGGTGGAATAGGCTGAATATCCATTTACGTGATACAAGCGCTGTTTCAAATAAGAATATTACTGTTCATTTATTATTTTTCACCTTGAAAGAGGTAGTCGTCGTTTGTCCCTACCGCTAGTCACATACCATACTTCTGCGTTATTCGCGTATTGACAATATTTCGATTTTTACAAACCGCGAAAATAAATGGTGGTCAAAAAAAATGAAGAAAATTGTCAAGTCAATTACGCTTGATTTTTATTTCAGGTGTCACACACAGAACTTCCACTTATTTCGCATTCTTTGTTATTTTATATGGGAACTTTGTATTTTTCGGTCTCTGCTCTAAAAAAATATCCCATTTCGCTAAATTTGTCCTGTATCGTTTAGATCACACACCGTACGTCGTCGAATTTCTTCAGGCCGCAAAAACCAATTTATTTGTTTGTTTAAGGTTAATTGTGAGGTTTGTTTGTTTGGTTAATGTAAATTGTGAAATGTTTTATACAGCGAGTGAATGACAATCTATTTTCAACGTTAGGATCACAAAGCGTACTTCCGCGTCTCAAAATATCGTTTGTATTTAAAATGTTTAGGAGCCGCAAAAATCAATATAGTTCTAGCAGATGACGTTTGATTTTCACATTTCATTTTCATTTCAGGTTACACACCGTACTTCCAAATGA